>PITA01007186.1:0-87078 GCA_004023965.1 Spilogale gracilis
TCAGCGACGTCCCTGGGTCTTGGGGTTGTTCAGTGACGTCCCTGGGTCTTGGGGTTGATCAGTGACGTCCCTGGGTCTTGGGGTTGATCAGTGACGTCCCTGGGTCTTGGGTAGCGGTCGTGCTCTTGTACAGCTGAGTCATCTGATACCTTTATGGAAGCAGGATGAGCCTACCGGGACAAGGAGCATCTTTCCCGAATGCTCTTAGGAGGAGGACCTTTCCCCTTGAAAACTGCAAGAGCTCTCCCACTGCGGAGCAAAGGACCAACTACCTGCACTGGCTTCTGCTACTGTATGATCTAAAGCCCCGGGGGCCAGAAACCTGCCAGAGTGGTGGACCTGCCTTAGCAGGCTTCAAGAGGAACTGAGGAGAGTTGGAATGAATTCCTTCTCCTCCCACCCACGTTAAGAGACTAGACTGGGTAGAGACAATGATGCAAAGTGGTATAAAAAGACTTTGAGTTGCATTTCAGTGTTTATGCACCTTTAAAGTTTGTACTAAATTGCACAAGTTATTTAAATACATTCTTTAATATTTATGCTTTGTTGTTTTAATAAAGACTTCTATTTTTAAATAAAAATGCATAATTAAGTGGAACAGAATATTTTCTTCTTTGATGTACTTAATCACGCCTCTGGGAAGCTTAAGTTGTTCCAATTATAAAGTCCAGACGCTCCTGTCTACAGTGTAGCAGGCTGCACTCAGTAGGTCCTCAATAAATATTTAATGATCAGCTATTATATGTCTGACACTGTGTTAGGTCTGGAGATACAAAGGAGAGAGGGGAAAAAGACATAGTTTCTGTTATAATGGTGTGCACAACACAATGCAAGAGTCAGATATCAGTCACACAAATGAGGGCATGCTTACAAATAAAAGTATCAGGAGAAATGGGGGTGCTGCCTGATGACCGCTTATGCCCCCCCACACTTGTCCCAGCCAGGTGGAGAGCTCCCGGGGATGGGGAGTACTTCCCGTAGGTTGTGATGGGATAAGCAGGGGATCGTTAGGTCAGGAGAGAGGGCAAGGGGCTCTCGAGCAGAGCAAGGGCTGCGAGCAAGCCTAATGGTGGGAAGCAGCATGGTGTATTTTCTGGGACTCAAAGAGGGCGAAGATGATTTTCATGCCCGCGGCGCATGCTGTGCTGCGGATAAAGGTGCACAGCTCCGGGAACAAGGGTGAGTCAGGAGTGGAAATCCAGCCCTGCTCCACGTGCCATGTGCTAGAACGCAGATGAGCAGCTATGTCAGCCCGGAGGGGAGGGCACCTTTTCTCAGTTGGGCTGCTCAGAAGGGACACTTTATCTAATTCCCTCCAAAGTGCCCGAAATGCTAACACGGCCAGGTGGCTGGAGCGCGGCAAGGGAGGGGAGACGTGAGACCAGGTCAGGCTGGACAGGCAGCCAGGGCCAGACTAGGCAGGCCTTGAAGCCCCTGTTAAGGATTTGGGCCTTTAGCCTCAGAACAATGCGAACTTAAGTGTGTATGTGTGTGATGAACAGATTTGCATTTTGAAAAGATCACTCTGGTTGAAGTGTGGAAAACTGATTAGAGGGGCATTACAGTGGAAGAGGGGTATGATTTTGAGCAGAAGACCATGAATTTGGTCTCGGACTACGAATTTGATGTATCTTGGAGACATCCTAGCAGCAGAGACATCCAGTGGGCAGTGAGCTCAGACAGATTGCACAGGTAGTACTTAGTTGGTAGTTGTCCTGACCTCCATGAGCTAGCCACAGGGCACATAGTAGTAACTTCAGCCATGGGTCACTAGGGAAAGAGAAAGATCCTGACCACAGCCTAGGTGGGGACTAGTGGAGCCCACCCTTGTGGTAAGTCTGGCTCTCAAGCGATGATGTCCCATTGGCCAAATCAGCGTCCCAGACGACAAGGAGAAGTTGGTAGATTCGGCTCAGCACAGGGAGACTCCAGACTATTAATAGTAAGATTAGTGGCGACATGTCGGTTCCCGGTACAGGGGGCGGTGCCCTCTGAACATCGCTGCTATGATCTTGGCCAAGACTAGAAGAAAAGCAGAGTACGATTTAGAAGTGGACAGGATCCAGCCACGCTCACCAGGAAGACAGGGTGAGCACTGGTGGAAAAGATTCGTCTGAGTGGGCCTCCAGAAGCCTCACAGGGTTTAGTTCTTGCTTGAGGAAACTGGACCCATTAATTGCAGATCCTCATCTGCAGGTGGGATAGGGCCCCTAGTAAACTCCGGGGTTTGGTCAGAACAGCCTGGGGGATGGGGCACTTTGGAGTCCACAGGGGAAAGCTTTTAGGTGGGAGGGCTGGAGATGGCCGGAGCTCAGGGTGACTTCAGGGGCTTGGTGAATATAAACCTATAAACTGTGCAGGTCACTTGCTAGATGTTCTAGGATTCTGCGTGGAGGGGCAAGTGTGTGTGTGTGTGTGTGTGTGTGTGTGTGTGTGTGCTGTTCCTTGCCAGGCTGGGGCAAATTTTGCAGGGATAAAGAAAAAGTTGCAATCACCTAGTTCAGAAAAGATAAGGCCAAGAAATAAAATCTTAAGTAGTCATTCAGCCTGGCTCCTTATCAGTTGGGCAGAACTTGAACACTACTTATTCCTATTAATAATAATGCCAGGCTCTCCTCCAAACATTTTATGAATCAACTAATTTAATTACCACAATAACCTCCCCATACCCCTGGGAGGTCAGTTATTACTAACCGCACTGCACAGACAAGGGAATGAACACACAGCTGGGAGGTTAAGCCCCTCGGCCAAGGTCACAGAACCAGTAAGTGTTCAAATGAAGAGTCAAATCCAGTTGACTCCGGGCCTTTAAGCTTGACGTCTGTGTCATACTGAACATAGTGAGAAAATCTCGACGTTCTCAAGCGCTGCTTTACAGAAGTGGTTTAAAAATCCTCTGAATTCTGGATTCTAGAAATCGGTGGGATCAACCCTGCCTTCCTTTCCTCCTAGGCACACTTGCAGGCCTCGTGAGGGGTAACCAAAGATACAGGGATTGTGGGGAAGACTATTCTGATGTCTAAGAAGGGAGCCTCGGAGGGCAAGTCATACTGGAGGGAGGTGAGCCTGGTCATGAAGCAGGGCCCCCCAGGTCACATATCACAGTTGGGTCTTGGGACAAAGTAACTTCTGCCTCTGAGTCCCCACCAATCAGCTTTCCCAGCGCCCAAGAGACACACAGCGCCGTGGCATCCGTACTCATTGCTCAAGATGTACAAGAAGGTATGTGCTGCAGCTCTTTAAACAACAGCCTCGGGCCTGCAGCACTGCCCCTCTTCTTTGTAGAAACCTCACTCCCATGGTGGATCATGGATATTTGCACTTACTGGAGCCATTTGGAGTGAATGAATAAACCACTGGGTACGGTTTAAACTGTGAGTCAGTTTACAGGTGTATAGCTTAGTCATAACATAGGACTTTGTCTGGCTTAATATCCAGGTCTGCCTTCTCATTTCCAACTGGGTTCATTCCAGGTATGCTAGCTGGTCATTTTTTCTACCTTGGTTCCAGAGAGAAACAAAGTTCCCTCTGGACAGGTTTTTCTCCAGGCCACAGCCCACTGCATAGACACACTCCTGGTATAACTCAGCTGACGGATCTTTCCTTGCACCCCAAGCCCGCATTTCCCAAATGCTTATCCTTTCTCTAGCAATTTAACCATGAGCAGTAACATCTCTTAGTCTGACCTTCAAGTGAAGGTCAAATGGCTTTCCTTTGATCAAGAGCAAACAGGATGCGATTAGGACAACAGAGGACTTTGAAGAGAGGTCAAGCCCTAGGAGACCGAGTTGAGGGACCAAGTCAATTAGACCGTGAGGGCTTTCGCCCATTCTCTTTATTTTGTATTTGCTTCCTGTTTAGAGGGTTGTGATGAAGGATGCAGAAAAAGCAGCTGGCTAGAGCCAGTCTTTGCTTTTTTAAGAAATATATATAACCACCCATGAAAACTCATGTTTCACAAGCGAGGCAAAATCTGCCCGGCTACTGAGAAACCCTTTCTGGAGCCAAGGGCAAGAGGTCCAAAATGGAAAACAAGACCTACGGTCACCCACTGAAAATCTTAATCAGGTTGGAAATCTCAGGCTGTGTTGGCAACACAGATGGTCATTTTCCTTCCAAATCCCCATTTTCATCAGCTCTTATGTCTTTTCTCTTTTGGATGAACAGGCTCGATGGAAGATTGAGAGTGATGAACTGGGATTAGGTACAGTTCGGGATGTGGTGGGGGAATCCAGTGCTGTAGCCTGGATGTCAGGGAAATCCCACGGGGCAGGAAGGGATTCTTTGCCCCCTAAATGAAGAAGACACAAAACACCATGGGAAATGTGAAGAAAGAGCTCTGAGAAGATACCAGAAACATCCCTCTGAGTTTTTCCCTTCTCGCCTGCCACGCCCCAAACCCAGCAGTGCTTGTGAGCTCAAGAAAGAAACAAAGATAATCCCTTCTTCCTCTTTTTCTTATTCTCCCCAGAAAGACTTTGCTTAAAAATAAATAAACAAATAACCCCAAAATGAAATGAAACAAAATATACACACCAAAAAGCTATTCTAAAATGGAGAGAAACTAAAATGGAAATGAAGAAAATACAAAAATGCTTATGCATATGTAAGCTGAAAATATAGGTATTTGTGTGCTAAATCAGACCAGTTATGGAGCGGGGAAGCCCAGCTTCTTTCCAACCCCTGTCTTTTTTTTTTTTTTTTAAAGATTTACCTATTTATTTGAGAGAGAGAGAGAGAGTGGGTGAGTGAGTGGGGGAGAGGGGCAGAGGGAAAGGGAGGAACCCCCCCCCCAAGAGCAAAGCCTGATGCAGGGCTTGATCTCACAACCCTGAGATCATGGCCTGAGCTGAAGAGTTAAGTGCTCAACTGACTGAGCCAGCCAGGCGCCCTTCCATCTCTTATCCTAGGCATATGCCCAGAGTCCCTCTTTTCTGGTTCTAGAGTGTTTCCCTTCCCATTCTGGGATGATGTTCTTGTCAGGTAAATGTCTGGAAGGCTCTGAGGGCTGTAAGTAGGGTAAGCTGCTGGCTCCTCCCCAAGGAATAGGGGATGCTTGAACTTTCCCCAAGACCCCCCTTGCACAAGTGAGTGTAAACAGTTTAGACACCCCATCTGCTCTCCAGAGGGATGGGCCAAAGGGCTTTTTTCCTAGGGACCCTCCACAAATTCTGGCAAAGAATCCAAGGCACTGTAGAACAAATAAGAGAAAGTTCAAGCTCATGCTGCTAGTTCTGTTTATTTCAGCATTTCCTTTTCTGCAGGCATCAGGTACATTATAGACCGGGAAATTGGGTTTCAGAAATAGCACCTGTCGGAGAGCGGCAGGCACCACTCCCCACCCCCGTCCACACCAAATGGTCTTAATTAACTTTGGACACTTCCACACCTCACACTTTATTTCTGAATGTTATTGAAAGTTGTCAGAACTTGTCTCACTTTTTTCTTTTATTATTAATGTGTAAATACAATGCCTCAGGAGTGTTACTAAAACACAGAATCTAATCCCAGGAGATTAATTTATGAACGCAGCATAGGGTGAAGTCGAATCCTAGTGGCTGTAAATTGATCTTGGTATCAGCCACAAGCACCAGGCTCTCCAAACCCACAGGGATCCAGGAGGCCAAGAGGGCTGCAGGCAAGCAGGGATGAGGAGGGGGGCTGATTTCTGCTGCTCCAAGACACAGGACCTCAGGTTTCTCTTGGTGGGGAAGAGAAGAGGAAGGCCATCTTTCTTCCCTGATGGGACAGTGTCCCTTGTAAGTCGGTCCATTCATTAGTCAAGTCCATGGGCATTTATTGAGTGTTTATCCTACATCAATCTAGGCTCAGCTCCATGTGGATCAAAACAAGAAAAGCAATAGATATTGCTTGTGATGGCTTTACCTTCCTTGGAAGAGTCAAACATAGGCACTTGAAACTATTGGAAACTAAGCCAGACGCTTAGCAAGCATGGGCTTGCGTCCAGCAGGTGTCAAATGCATAGGTTCAGTGGGGAGGAAAGTCAGTGTGGACTTGAGTAGTCACGTAAAACCTCCAGGGGGAAGGGGTTGCTGAGATGCGGTACCTGACCTCAAGTCTAAGGGAGTTGGGCTAATGATGGGGTGACTGGTGTCCTTTCTTAAGGGCACAGGAGATCTGGCTGAAGGTGGTTCCAGGGTGATCTCTATTTCCTCAGAGTTGCTGAGGTCAGGCAGCCTGGCAAGGAGAAGGGAAGAGCACACCTGCTTAGAAGAGCACACCTGCTCTACACAAGCTTGAGAAATCACCTGCCCATCCTTACCTGGAGGAGCACCTAGGCACCCCAGCTCAGGATCACTGATCTCTGTGTACCTCCTGGAATTCTGAGCACTAAGGAGGCCAGCCTTTGGGATTTGAGGAGTGGTTCTCACTGGGGAAGCAGAAGAGGTGTCTGCCTATAGCCAAGGGGAGAAGCTGGGGACAGAGGTTCCCAGCAGCTTTGGGGGTTCACCTGAGCAAGCTGGCAGCCTGGAATGGGGCAGATGAGGGAGAGTAGTCGGGCTTTCCATTCTGGGGTTCCAGATGATCTGTTGTCTCTCTGGGGGCCAGGAACAAGTGGGGACACCTGTGCAGAAGGCTGAGGTTCAGCTCCTGCCCACTCTCAGAGTATGCCCCTCTCCCTGGGTCCCTTTCTCAAGCTCCCTTCCCACCTGCAGGCCAGGCTGCCTCAGGGCTATGGACCCCTCAGTGGACCCCTTGGTGTTCTTTGGGGAGCAGGGGTGTGTGTGTATGTGTGTGTGTGTGTGTGTGTGTGTGTGCGCGTGCGCGCGCTTGCGCACGCACACGCACGCAGAGGGGGCCCCTCTCGGGGCTGAAGGCGGGCCAGGCAGGGCCAGGGAGTGCTAGGGTCCTCCACCGTCCTTCGTTTTCTCGGTTCTCCACCGCAGCCGCCAGGGCAAAAGGCAGCGCGGGTGCAGTGGTCCCTCCGGCGGGAAGCAAGAGCCCATGGGCGGGCGGTGGCGCTGGCGGGGTGTTCCAGGGTTGGCTCGCTGGCTGGCGGGGCCAGAGCAGTAGCTGCAGGGATGGCTGCAGGGATGGCCGGTTGCAGCGGCAGCCGGGGGATCAGAAGCTCCGGGGAGACAGGGCAGCCCCTCGCTCCTCTCCTCACTGGCTGTCCTTCTCCCCTTTCTTTTTGACGTGTGGATACAGCTGCTGCCCTCTGGGCAGCTCCCTGCCGGCCCCCTGCACCCCCTCCTCACCCCTACGGCTGCCAGGCCTGACAGGCACAAGCGGGGGCCCTCTCAGGGGGGCCGGCAAGGAAAGTCTGGTGAAGCCCAGGTGGAGGGCATGGGGACACCTCCTGGCCGCCAAGACCTGTATGTAGCGTTCTAGAAATTCAGAAATGGGGGCCCAGCTGAGCTCTTTAGCAAGTCCTGCATTTTGATCCGAGTTCCAGCTCCCATCACTTGGCTCTGAGTACGCGTGATCTCCTAAGTGGGCAAGGCTCAGATTCCATGCTCCGGACACCCAGTCTAGGGGACTCAGGGCTTTGGGGAAGGGGCAGGCCACAGCCCCTCCCTACCGCTCTCTCCTCTCACCAGTCACCTGCTGGGCACCCACTGCCCGACAGGACACCCCACCTGGCCTAGAAGTGCTGCCCAGACCAGCCACCAGTGGAAGGGCTGATGGCCCAGGCCCTCCTTAGGCTGGTGGGTGAGGCAGAAGGCGGGGGACACAGGAGGGATAATGCGGAGCACATAGTAGGTGCTCAGAAAACTTGCAAAGGCAAGATGCACAAAGACTAGGCAGAGTCCTTGGCCCCGCGGTCGCTGGGGAGGTGAGATTCAGAGGGGCAGACCATGCACCAGGGAGATGAGTTCATGGCCCTAGCAGTTCAGCCCCATTAACCGGGCTGATGGGAGGCAGCCAGGGCTTTCGAGGGCTCAGACAAGACCAGCGATCGAAGGGCTGCTCATTGGAGCCGCTGCCAAACTAATCTCAGGCTGCCCTGCATGCCTTTCCTTTAGTCTCGGCCCACTCCTGGCCCTCCGCCCTCTCCTGGGGTTTTGGATTAACCCCTCAAAGCTGAGTTTTGTTTGCAGAGCTTTCTCCAAAGCTGGGGTAACCTCCAGAGTCTCGTGGTCTTGCTGGTGTTGACTAGGGGATCCGTGAGGTTCCACGGTGTTGGCGGTGGTTCAGCCCCGGGCCCCGGACATGTGCTCAGTCTGGGAGCCTGCCAGGAAGTCTCACAGGACCCAGCCTGGCAGTCCCGCCTTCCCTAGCCAGGCGGGCAGGCCCCATTCCCCGACCTTTTCTTACGGGCTCAGCCCAGCCCAGGTTCCGAGCCTACCTTGAGCAAGCTGGGTGGGCGCCAGCTCCTCTGTCCTACTGGTAGGGGCCGTGCTGTGCTTGGAGGTCTGCCCACAGACCCAGGATCCAGTATTTGGGGGCAAACACCCATCTTTTTGATCATTACTAAAGTGGTCCCGTTCACACTATTGGCATCTTAGCTGCCTTAGTTGCCCAAGCAGCACACCTGCCCCTGAGCTCCAGGCTCACCTGAACTAGGTGCTGTTAGTGGTCCCCTCTCCGGTCCCTCCCCACCCCCATCCCAGGGAGCCCGGCCGATGCTGCTGGGGCCGTACTCTTACGTGGCTGACTTTCCGGAACCACCGTGCATGTCTCTTGACCTTTGAGGGTCTCTGCTGCCAACTCCCCGCTAATTTGGCCTCCCGCTTCCTCACCTGTACCAGCCACACCCAGAATCATGCCCAGGTTCCCCTGCCCCCCTGCTCACTCGCTCGGGCCCCCCCATATTCTGTTACCCACCTTGCACTCTCTCTGTACGGCTGCAGCTGGAGAACAAATAAGGAACCGCAGTGTGCTCGACTTCCCTGTCTCTGCACATGTGCTTTCCATGTGACCGCCTAGCTTTCCACCCGTCTCCTCGGTGAGAACTTGCTTTTCCTTTTTAAAAAAATTATTATTATTATTTTATCTTTATTTATTTGACAGAGAGAGAAACAGAGAGAGAGAAAGAGAGAAAGCAGGGGGAGCAGCAGAAGGAGAGGGAAAAGCAAGCAGGCTGAGCAGGGAGCCTGACACAGGGCTTGATCCCAGGACCCTGGGACCATGACCTGAGCCAAAGGCAGATGCTTAACTGACTGAACCACCCAGGTGCCCCAAGAGAACCTTCCTCTCTTGTAGCCCTGACAGACAAGGCTCTTTTTTGAGGTGATTTTGAGTGAGATCAAGGATAGCTACCCCACTCAAGTGGGTGCTTTCTTTGAGGCAGACATTGTTCTACACGTACCAAGGCTAACAAAGATGAAAATATAAGGTTCTGCCTGCTCCCACAGATCTCCTTTGTAGTGGAGAACCAGGAAAACCATCGGAGAGGCAATGTGAGAGAAGCTCTCACAGAAGCTGACTCTAGTAGAAGAGGAAGGTTCTGGAAACATCCTGCCTGAGAGCTCACCAGGTGTGCTGGGCTCTGCCAGCCTACCCCCAAGCGGAGGAACGGTCAGGGGCAGGGACGTGAAGAACAGGACAGAGCTGGACACAGGGAGCTAGCGGGAGTCTGAAAGTACCTCCCAAGTAAAAGGATTTTCCTTCATGGGTGTGGTCCTGTGCAGCATATGGAAGTGACAGAGACCCGGGGCCAAGAGTTCCAACAGAGGCAGGTGGAGAGTACTATAGAGGGCACAATGAGTCTATTACTAATGTATGGTCCTGGAGCTTTCCTGTAGTACACATTACTCTCCGATGCCCCCTTGCACAGGGGGTGGGATGGGAGATTATTATTTGCAGTGGATGGTTCCATGTTTGGGCACCTACCATCCTCTCTTCTCACCTATCTTCCTCCTCCCCCTCCTCCTCCCTCCTCCTCCTCCTCCTCCTCCTCCTCCTCCTTCTTCTTTTGATAAAGGTACCATAAATTTCTTTTGGAGAAACATCTTTCATGCAACTGTCAGTACCTTCAGTTAGGTAGGGCACCCCTCCTCCCCACTCCCTTATTCTTCACCCCCAGGTGGACTTTGAGATTCGGGGTTAAACCAGTAATCACATTTACAACCGGAGGCATGGTGACTGGTTCAGGGATGACCCGAGTCACCCAGTGAGTGTCCAGCTGGGGACTTAGGTGAGCTCTGTGGAGGGGAAGAGTGGCTCCTTCCCTGTTGGCCGGAGGATAAGGAAGATGAGGGCCTACAGCCGTGCTGCCATTCCTGACACGGGTCTTGCTGCCATGGGGCCGGGAGGAGGGACCTAGACAAAGGATGGGCCGAGAGAAACTCTGTCCCGGGGACAGTTGCCTGGGTCACCCTCTAGGTGTCTAACACCAGGCTTCGCTCTGGATTTGTCAGCTACATAATCCAATAAATTCCCTCTTGAGTTAGACACTTTGGCTGGGGACTTGACCACTTGTAGCATGCAAGCAAAAGAGAGATAACTGATGTGTGTTTATCGAGTCCTTGCTGTGTGAAAAGCACTTGGTTCCATGCTTTTACTTGTAGCCCCTTATTTGATAGGTGGCGAGTACTATCTCTATCTTTCTGATGAAGAATCTGAGGCTCAGATAGATTAGGATTCTGGAAGTTGGGGAGTATACTCAGGGACAAAAATTTAGGAAGATCAAACAGGGTCCTAAAGGGCCCCAAGCCTTCATGAAAAAAAAAAAAAGACAAAATCAAGTCTCAGTCAAAAAGAAAAAAAAAAAAAGAAACCTCAATCAAATTAGTTCCCCTTCTAGAAACTCAGTTCCTTTTCTCCTGCTGTTCTCATGGCTTCTGGGCCTCTCAAGGTGTGGGAAGACGCAAGACTCCTATTGCAGGCAGACCTACAAACTCCGTGGGCTGGTGGATTGGTGGTCGAGATTGCAAAGCTATCGTTATTTCTGCTGGACATCAGTGTAGGGAGACACCGGGTCACCCAAGCAGGATGCGGGGCAATTGCACAGAGCTGACCAGCTGCCTGGAGAGCAATCACACCAGCTGCCTGGAGAGCAATCACACCAGCCTGCTGAGCCTGCTGTGCCTTCTAGGGAGAGTGGAGAGCCTCCTAATTCAGCTCGCAGCCTGCCCTGTCCATGCCCAGGGACGCTTTGGGCAGGGGAGAGTTAATGGCCAGCCTCCTTCAGAAAAGGAAAAGGCTTCAGTAACAAAACCCAGCAGCACTGAGGGAAGAGAGGCAAGTTACCAGCCACAGAAGCTTAAAAAGGAACCCACCCACAGCTCCTGCTACAAATGCTTTTAGCCACATGTTAAATCTCCCCTCTAATGGCACCCCTGTTCAACGAAATATGTCACCCGACCTGATGAGGCTGTCTTGAAAGGCAAATAGTTGGAAGTGAATCCACACCTTATTAGTGAGAACTGTTCTCACATTTCCGGCAAAAATAATGGACCCGGGGCCGGACATTACATTGTAATCCTAGCCGCTGCAAGCATGTTTTTTGGTGCTTGTCCTCTAGGTGCTTGTCTTCTGGGTGGCTCTGTTTGAGTTCACCGTGGCTGCCCAGCCCCATTAAAACCAGAGGGCTTTCCTGCATGGGGCAGCTCTCATCTCCGTAGGGGCGGGGGGGGGGGGCAAGCAGGGGCCAGCCAGTACAGCACGAGTGGCCTGCCCCTGTGATTGGGGCCGCTCCCCTGCCTCGCAGAAGTGCTCGGCCTCACACTTGTCCCAGACACGTGGGAATCCGTCCTGATCCTGATTTCATCCAGGTTTTTGTCATCTTTAATAGCCTTTCTGGGCATTTTAGAGGCCTTCCTGTCGGGAAATTCTTTGGGTTTAATCTTAAAGCTCTCCTATTAAAATGTTAGCCTGCGTCTCCTTTTCTCCCCCTTCAATAGCATAAAAGAATATGAGCTTTATAGACTTTAAAGGGAGACTTTAACAAGAGCCAACATTTACTGAGGGCTGGCAGTGTGCCAGGCCCTGTGTCGGGTGCCTTATGATGCCTTTCTTAGCCCCTTCATGGGTACAGTGACCTTGATGTTGGTGAACCTGTCTAATGGACATTTTTCACTTCTTGATTCCTTTAACCTCTCAGGGATATTCAACCCTCCTGACCACTGTCTCCAGTTAAAACCTGTTCCTCTCCTTTCTCTGTGATACTGTGCTCATCCAGTCTTTTCTCCGATCTGGGCGCATTCTTCTGGTTTCCTTTGTTGGCACATCTGCCTCTACCCCCTGCCACATCTACAAAGGAGTTCCTTAAGAAGTGGCCCTAGTTTCTTCTTATTGTAGATTCCCTCCAAAGGTGGCCTTCCCCGTGCCAGTGGCTTCCTTATGAACGTCCAATCCAGACTTCTTCTGTACCCTCCAGAGCTGAATCTCCACTTTGCTCTCTCAAAGTTGTATCTAATTCAGCATTTTTAAAATTGAATTCATTGTCCTCCCTCTCAATCTTGGCTTCTTCCACTATTCTCTTCCTCTTAGGTATTTCCACCTGCACGAAGTAGAAACCTGGAGGGCCCCCCTTGTCATGGAAACCCTCATCCAACTGACCACCAAGTCCTTGCAGATATGACTTCCTAATTCTTTCTTGAAGGTTCCTTTCCCACCTCTTCTGCCACCCCTCCAGGTCAAGGGGCCATCCCTGCACCCGTGCTGGCCCCTCCAGGCCGTTCACCCTGAGGTCCAAGGTTTTCCCTTCTATCTTGAGTCCCCTCCGCCTCGCTCTCTGTCCACAGCTCTTCTTTCCAAGAGCTCCCAACACCCTCCTTGCAGATTTCCAGACCTATCTTATCGATGCAGGAAAGCCCAGAAGGCCGGCTGGCTCAGAGAAGGAGGGTGTGGGAACAATAGGCCTTCTCCTCAGTACCTGCCCCCCGGGGCTTTCTGTCTCTGGCTCTGCAGACTGCGAGGGTCCTCAGAGAACTATGCTGGCTGCCAAATTCTCCTTTTTTGGCAAAAGTTTGACTCCTTTCGTAGAATCTAACCCGATTTATTTGTTCTCTTTAGAGCATTTACCTTTTCGTATATAAATACTGGCCAGTGGGGTTGGAGCTTGCGCTCGGCGTAGGGGAGTGGTGACAGCTGCGAAAGTGGGTTTATTTTTAAATAAAAACTGGAAAGTTATGAGGCTCCTGAGGTTTTCTGCATTTTTATTTTTTATTCAAAAGGAAAAAAAAAAGGATGAGGGGAAACCGCACCTGTATCTCTACTGTCCCTTTTCACGGCTCCCTGTTTCTATCTCTTTTGCCCACTTCTCTTCCCTGGCATTTGGCATCTCTGTAAAGAAAGGGAAGGAGTGATTACTTCTAAGAAGGGAGTGGGGGATCTGTTCAAGCCAAGAATTAGGCATGCAGCCCCTGAGCAAGTCGAATGCATGGTAAAATATTACCTTAATAACATACTCACAGAGAGCTATGTGTAAATGCTAACAGCTGCTTTTGTGATGGCCGTGTTATAAATGATTGCAGCCCTGATCATTAATAATGCATCTGAACAATAACAACTTGGTTCCAAGGAAGGAGTACAGCCTTTCATTTCTTCCTGGCACGCGAATTTACTCTGGCCATTGTGTGAAGTGACTGGGTGCTCTGAAAGCCGGCCCACCCTGGGAGGGGGCCTGGGGGGAGCGGGGAGCACTTCAGCCCATTCCTGTCCCCCTCCCCCAGCCAGGTGCCACGGGGCTTCTGGAGGCGGCTCTAGAGCTTGTCCTTTGCCCGCCATGTTGAACTTCCGGCTAGCCTGTGTCCTCCAAGCCTCTCCACCGGCCCTGGGACCTCATGCATCAGGAACCTCACTCTGGTGATGGCTTGAGGGTGGGCCCTGAGAGTTGGCAGGAGCGTGGAAGCTTCCCGGTCATCGGTTTGGTTACTCAAGAAGGGTTACTCTCCTTTCACACATCTGAGGCTATCGCTGTGCCTGAAACACAAAGTCCAAACTCTTCAGGATGTCACGAGAGGAAGCCCAGCTTCCAAACCTCCAACACATACCTCCCTGCCATTCTTACTCCACACTCCGTTCTCACGGCACCAAACTTCTCAGGGTTCCATGCTCATACTACACTGCTGACGGCCTTCGTGCCTTGGCATAGACTGTTCTCTTTGCTCTGCCTACAGAACTCCTACTCATCCTTCAAGACCTTGATCAAATATGCCCCTTTTCTTTACCTCCCCGAGGGCAGAGTTAGTTTTTCCATCCTCTGTGAGGTCGTCTTTATGGGAACATTTTGCCCAGGCCGCAACTCTAGCATTAATCATACCACAGTCCACAATACTTTATTTTTATATCAGTTCTCTCTCTGGGATTTGAGCTTATTAAGACCAAAAAAGTATGTGTTAATATTCTTTATGTCTCCATTCACTAGCAGAGTGCTCAGTAATCATTAAATATTCAATAAATATTCAATAAATGTTGCACACAATAAATGAACAACCATTCAATAAATACTTTTCTGTTTTCTTATGTTTGATGATGTTCTGGGACTCTGGGTTCTGAACTGGCCTCAAATACCATGGTGAAGACTTGTTCCTGCTCACTGGGGGCACCCCCTTAGAGTACTGTGACCCTGAGCTGTGGCAGACTGAAGACATCTAGCAGTTGCTTATGTCAGTGGGGATGGAGCCCATTGGCCTCCCCATTTTCCATACTGACTCACACCATAGTCTCTCTCTGCTTGTGCCCTCAAGGCATGACTTTCTCCTACAACTGCTTTGCTCCCTGTATCCCCATCTCTCCCCCGGTACTTAAAGAGTTCGCACAATTCCCTATACAGAGAAGGGCCTCAATATCCTGAAGATGTGTGCCTTAGGTAAGCTGCAGGGGGACAGACCCATATTATTCCCCCATTTCGGCGTGCCCTCACTGTAGGGCTGACCTCTCTCTTTGTTTCTGGCTCCCCTTCTTGCATATTCTGGTTTCAAACTTTGGTCTGTCCCAGAGATTTTTCTTTAGTTTCCTTGATCATTGGGAAAATAAGATTTTTTTTTACTCTGGCCCTTAAGTTCATTCCTCCACACAGCCATATGAACTCACCTGTGCTCAGGGACCTCAGCTCTGGGGTGAATTAGACCCTCTCTTCTCTGAATAGAAAGACCCCATGAGCAGTTCCCTGAAAGCACCCCTGTTTTAAATATTCTTTCTGCTCTAAAAGCTTTTTCTTGCTTTCTGCCTTTTATGACCATACTCTAAAACCACTCTCATCTCTTCCTGTTCTAAAACTTCATCATCGTCTCCGAATCCAGGTTTTTTTCTGAGTCCTAATTTTTTACGACTCTGACCTTGGAGCATCACTTACTCCGTCTGTCATTTCAGGCCCCACCCTCCATCAGAGCTGCCAGTCCCAGCACTCGGCTTCCAGACTAATTTCTCTACTCAGAGTTAAAAAAAAAAAAAAAAAAAAAAGAATGATCAGAAGACATTCGTACACCCCTAGGTTCATGAATTTTTGTTATTTATTTATAACTTGCCCTCTTAAAAAAAGGATTGAAAACTATTCACTTAACCAACAGGCAAACAATATGGGAAGATAAAGCAAACTAAAGAGAAGTGTTTTGGGTTTTGTTTTGAAAGAAGAGCCACGAGGCCACAAGACTAGGAGAGAGAGGCAGAACCATGAATGAGACTCACTGTGGACGACATAAAGTCTTATCCACTGGCTGGTGGTGGCCATGGGGCTCACCATGGGCCATTCCATGGTCAACACAAGAGGACAATGGGATCACCTACAAAATCCAGTAGCCAGAAGGAAAAAAAACACACACACACATCTAAATTTCTCATGAAAACTACAAATGTTTAAGGTACCAAGACTGGGGCGAAACTTGTGCTAAGTCTCAGGCTGTGTTCTCCTAACCAAATAGGTTCTCCACAGCAATCTTCAACCAAGTGCCAATGGTTGTTCCTTGTGCAGGCTTGTTCTTATTAGAAAAGCTGAGCACACTTCCACTTAGTGGGAGCGTTGACAGATTATTCAAACAACACACTGATGTTTGAACTTGGTGCTCTTTGAGCTTCGTTTCAACTTGACTTTCTTGGTGTGCTTATGGTAATGAAACCCGATACCATGTGGTCCCTGCCCTCAGGGACTTTATACTTCCTAGGGTCCCTGCTTGCAGAGGTGAGCACACAGGAGGGTCCCTGGGACACATGCTAAACCTGTAGGCTCCCCGGGCAGGGCCCCAGAGCCTGCACATTTAATAGGCACAGTTATGATTCTGATACAGACACTTCAGGTAAGGACCATGATGAGGGGGATCAAAGCACCGATCAACAATGCTGGCCATCTTGTGCTAGCTTATCCCGAAATGCTGAATACAAAGCATGACAAGGAGCTTAAAAGGGTGGAGCAGTCACTTTCGGCAGGTGTCTTAAGAGAAGGAGATGGTGGTAGCGTTTAAGCTGAGCTCTGAGTCACGAGTAAGAACAGGTACAGGAAAAGTGGGGAGACTTGCAGGCAGAGGAAGGAGATGAGGGAAAAACTCGGAAAAGGGCAAGTGCAATGCTTGTTTAAGAAAAAGCAAATAGATCAGATTGGCTGGAGTATAAAGTCTATGTAGAGGAAATAGTAGGGGTTAGGGCCAGAAAGGTAGGTTGGGGACAAATTACAAAGGGCTTTGAATGCCAGACTGATGAGTGTGAGCTTTAAGCAGTAGGCAATGGGGAGCCATTGAAGGCTATAGAGTCCCATAGTGATGTCATCCAAGTAGTATTTGAGGAAGATTAATTTGGCTGCAGCTTATAGAATGGAGTAGAGGGCAGGAAGACTGCACACAATTCGGTACATAGAAGGCACATTATAAATGCTCTTTGAATAATGTTTGAATAGAGAAAACTAGGTGCAAGGTGATAGAGACCCTAGGGGACTAACAATGACAAGTAAAGTGCAAGGGAAGAATGCTGCGACATTAATAGAGAAGAAGTTATGGACCACGGTGGCCTGCCATGCAGGCCAAAGGAAAAAAAGAGTCATTGCTTGCTCTGACACTTGGAATCTGAGCTACTGTGAGAGTCATGGGTCCCCTCCCTGAACCGGAAATTCGGAGGAGGCCCTGGATGAGGTGGCAGATGCCGGGTCTTTGAATTAGGGATATGAATTGGAGCTTGTGAGAGGGATGAGAGCTAGCAATTCTGCGCCGGGGGAGGGGGCTTCTGGAGGACCGTGAACTGCAAGGTAGAATGTTAAACAATGCCCATATCCCAGTGTTGGGAGAACAAGTCATCGTTGGAGACCAAGAATGGTCATAGACATGCAGGGACTAGGCTAGGACAGGGTCTGGGAGTCAAGCGAAGGGAATGTTTCCAGAAGAAAAGCACTGAGAACAGTACTCCAGGCTGCAGACCGGTGGGGAAGCCAGAGCTGAGTGCACTTTGGGATTTAATGCTTAAGTTGTCAATGGTTACCCTTGGAAAGAGTACTTTCAGTGAGCAATTAGGGCTGTCATTTCAGCTCCATTTTTCAGGCCCCAGATTAGACCAGGGGTCCTCAGTTCACACACATACTTTTAAAATTTCTCTCTCTCTCTCTTTCTCCTTTTTCTTTTTCTTTTCTTTTTTCATCCCCTAAATTCCACCCATTCCTTCCATTGCTGTCTCCTGGCTACACCTATCTGCTCCCTTCTCCAAATCCATATTGCACAAGAGGACCCTTAAGAGGCAATTGGCCTTAGGTAAAACCTCAATGACCATGAAGTTCCATCACCCAAGGTATGGAACCAGATGCAGCCCAGAACCAGTTTCTTCTAGGCCAACTGCCTGCTGTCCTTCTGGCCCAGTTCCCTTTATACCCATGCCCTGAAGTCAATGCCCATTTAAATAGCTTGTTTTAAGTTTGACAGTTGGCTATATAGTTCTCTCTCCCTATCAGGACTTTTGTTGCAAGTAATAGAAACAACTTGAATTATCTTTTATTAGCAAAGGAAATTTTATTGGCACATGTAATTGGGAAATTCAGCAATGACTAGATTAAGGGACCAGCTGATGTCATTGGGATTCTTTCTCTCTGTATGTACACTGTGCAAGTCTCTGCTTAGCTTCATTATTTCCTCCTGCAAAGAGGCCTTCTCCAGGGGTCCAGGAAGGAATATCTCTCCAGCATCCCCCGACAATGCCTGGACAAATTCCCAGGGAAAAAAAATTTAACTAGCCAGACATGGTCGCATGCCCATCCTTGAACCATCGTGGTGTCTAGGAGCATGAGGAACAATGATTGGCTGGTCCTGGATGGTCTGCTATCTCTGGGCCATAGAAGTGCTCAGCATCCCCTTAAAAGTGCATGACTGACATGGCCAAGAAATGGGTTCCCAAAGGAAGGAGGGATAGGAATGGTGATGAGGGTCAGTTCAAAACGACTGCTGTCCAATTATACTCCAACTGCTTGGCTCACAGCTTCTCTGTCATTCTAGCAAGGCTGTGCTTGTATGTCTCACATTCCCATCACTGCCCCAATTAGTGGGCTGAGAGCTAAAGGAAGCAGAAAACCAAGCCCTCCTTCCCCCCCACTCCACCACCACCCACCTCTCGGAGCTCACTTTTTGACAGCCATCACCCACTCGGGCAGGTGTCTCCTGGTTTCCAGAGGCCCCAGGCTGGGGTGGCAAGAGGAGCCTTAGATCAGGGCAGTGATGGGTTGGCTGAGGCGTGTGGGAGGCAGAGTCAGCCCCGGGTGCTGAGCCAGGCGAGATGAAGGTGCTGGAAGGCAGGAGCCTGAGGGCAGATTGCCCACTTGCTTCCTGAATCCGCAGGAGGACTTGGTGCTTTCTGAGGGCCTGCGTTGACTTGCTCTGTGACCTTAGGCTAGACACTTAATTGCTGAGGGCTGCTTCCCCTCACTCTCCCATCTGGCAACCAGAAATACTGATGTGACTGCATGGGCGGAAGCTGCATCTTCCTGGGCGGCGGCATCACAAGGGCGCTTGGTTGGAAAATGGTTTCCGGTCCATGCCGCGCCCCAGAGGCTGCTCGGACCCCCAGTCTGCTTGGCAGAAAGCAGGTCTCTGAAGGTCTTTGACTTCAGGTTTTCTGATTTCCACCTCCCAGTCCATATGATGCTTGTAGCTGAGCTGGGAAATGATGACCGCTCTCCTACTAATAGTAGAGGGTGGGTGTGTGGTTTTCCAAGGTGCCCACAAACCTCTGCTCTCAGAGCTGGGATTTCTAGTGCCACAGAGGTCCTAGTGAGGTGCAGGGGCTCCGAGGGTGCTGAGGCTTTGGTGTCTCCTTTCCTGGCCTCCTCCCCTCTGGGATCAGTCCTGGGACCAATCACGCGATGCTCTCGGGGAGGGGTCACACTACATAGAAGCACCAGTTTGCATGTCAGGGAGACTGGGGGGACAGGCAGGATGTGGTCAATCCTTCCCAGTCACTGAGAGTGGTGGGGAGAAATCGCATCTCCCAGAATACCAGCGGCAGAGAGTGCGAATCTCGCCCAGCGAGGGCTGCAGGGGTCTCTGCACATGCAGCTCAGGTGCTTCTCTTACCGGCTGTACCAGTTTCGGTGGAGGAACTAGATTCTGTGTCTAAGCAAGAGGGCTGAGCTCCAGGGCCTTCATCTGTGTTGAATGGGAATGACTTTGCCTTAGAACAGAGGGTCTCATGATCTCAAAGTAATTTGAAAACCACTGAACAAAAGCAATCTCATCACCTTAGCAAATTAGAGTCCAGGCTTCTTAGCTTCACATTCAAGGCCTTCTGCCGCCTGGTTCTTCCCGATGCAGCTTCAGCCACCGGCAGCTCAATAGCTCCAAATCAGGCTTCCCGCAGCCTTCCCAAAGTCCTCTTCCCGGGTGAAGCCCTCCAGAGCTGCACCAGAAGGTCAGTGGGCAGGTGGGCTGTGTGGGAAGCATGCTTATAGGAGGGAGGCGTGGAGGGTGCGCCTCTGAACACATCCCTCCAACATGCTACCTTTCTGGGAAATTTGCCCAGGTATTGCCTTGATAGGCTGCAGGACAAGAGGAAACAATGAACGCAAGGTTCAGGGAGACCAGAAGTCAAATGACAGTTTAGAGCCCCCTCCGTACCTCAGTCTGTGCCCCCCCCACACACATCCTGGCTCTTTCCCCCTACACTAGCACTCTGGACGACTCTGGGCAGTGAGGGACCGAGGCTTGCCCAGTGGAGCCAAGCAGACGGGGCTCCTTTGGCTTTCAGCCCTCCCACCCCTCCCAGGCCCGGGCATCGCACACAGGCTTCTCATCAGCAGGATGAAAATATGCTGGGCCGCGCACTGGCAGGGAGGGTGGAGGGGCCGGCCCAGGCTTGGAGCAGGAAAGACTGGCCCTCACCATTCCATTCCTCCCTTGCTGAGGGGGCAGGCGTGACAGGGGAGCTGGGAGCCAAGAGCTCTCATCCCGAGAGCTGTCAGCCTGAGCAGAATGGGTATTCATTTTCCGAATAAATAATCAACTCAAAAAATGTACCAAATTCATTTTCAAATTGGCTTGTCAGACACACGTTTGCCCAGGACAAGTCAGTTGAATAAAATGTATCTTGGGGAGCAAGGTGAGCCGGCCTGTCTCATTCCCTTAGGGACATCTTATAAATAAGGGCCATTCTGGAGGCCGGAAGCAGAGAATTCCCCAGAACAGATTGAATTCCGGCTTTGTCTTAATGAACGTCAATATTTATTACCAAAGGCGTTGTGCTCCTTGCAGTGATGGAGCATTTCACCATTTCTGCTCCCGCTGTTGCTTTCCCAGGTACCAAATGCACGTAATCGCTGCTCTTAAAGGCGGCAGACAACAGCCAAGGAAACTCACTCCGGGCTGTAAATCTTCATAATCAAAACCAGCAGAGCTTTGCTGTGGGTTTGGACAGAGTGTCCCTAAGGGCAGGGGCCCCCCAGATTATCTGGCTTTCCTCCTCAGGCAGGGACACCCCCAAACACCCACCAGTGAGTCAGGGGCTCCTCCTGGGACTGGGGAGGAGGCCATCAGCCAGGGAGTGTCAGAAAGGCTGAAAAGTGACAGAAGTTACAGCCCCGACCCTAACGCAGAGCTGAGAGAGCGTCACTCATGAATTTGGAAGGGCCCCCCGCCAGCTTGCTGCAGCCACCCTCCGGCCTTTGCAAATGAGGAAGGGGAGGCCCAGAGACCTTGGTTTCTGTCAAGGTCACCCAGCTAGCTCCCAGGCCAGGGATCGGCACATCAGGCCACACCTTCTCCTCGGGAGTAAAGAGGGAGCTCAAAGGAGCTCCCTGGCTGCCGGCTGGTTGCAAGGTTGAGTGGCTCCCAAGTGGAGATTTTCCTCGACTCCTGGCAGGTCTGGGGCCCGACTGCCAAGAAGCCTGGCTTCCTGGGGTTCTGTCCAGATAGGACACTTTTCCTAAGCTGATGTAAGGTGATGATCTGCCCTGCCCCTTCCTGGGGAAAACCTCTAGAAATCAGCTCGAGACTCTGCCTCTCAATCAAGACATTTTCAGGGACGGCAATCCCAGCTGGAGACTGTACAAGGGAAGAGAGCTGGGTTTCAGGTTTTCCTCTGAGTGAATATAATCCATTTACTTCTAGTAGGACCTTAGCTCTACTGAGGGGAGAGGGATTAGGGAGGTCAAAAGAAAGCCTGAAATGCCTGAACTCAGGACACCAGGCTGGGCCAAGTTCAGCTTCTGGTTCTACCTCCTTTCCTCCTGCCAACTTGCTAAGGACAGCGATGGCCCCAGGGCAGAGACACGAAATGGGTTTTAGAGAGTGATGTCATGTGGTTCCCAGACATCAGATGGCTCTGCAGAAACTGCCTAGCTGCTGTTATGGGAGTTGTGCTGGAGAGAATTATAACTTTTGACAATGGACATCTCATCTTGCACAGATGCGTCCTTTATAGAATCTGCCAGCAAGATTACCGAGGCATCACAGTGTAATGGGAAGAGGAGTCAATAATTCTGGGGTTATTGATTGTAACCAGACCCATTCTTCTTTTTTAATTTATATTTTATCCACTTTTTTCAACCCGTTTTTTTTTTTTTTTTTAACCCATCCTCACAAAAGCAGCTTCTGGATCAAATGCAGTTGATTACATTTTTAAAAATGATAGGAGTAATTTGCTGCCCTGAGGTTTAGGCCAAGATGAGGCAGTGCATGGCTAGAGGGGGAGAGGAGTGCTTGCAGGGAATGGGAGGAGGAGGGAGGTGGAAAGGAGGAAGCATAGAACAAAGCAGGAGGAGGTCAGTGAGGATGCCTCTGTGGACCCCATGTCCCCCAACGCCCCAGGGTAGATGAAGAGTCCGTCCAAGAATCAGATTTCCTACAGCTTTGCAGCCGCACTGAGTCTTAGGGTATCCCAGAGGACACTTCTCACCCCTCAGAGCCTGCTTCCTCCGGGACAGCCTTCCTCATAAAGCAAATGGAGACACTGGGCGGGTTAGGGCAGATGGAATGTGCCCACGGACATACCTGTGCAAATGCTCATGTGTGTGCCCACATGTGTATCTTTGTTCTAGAATATTTACAGCCAGGGTGCAGCAGATAATCTGACATGTGTTTTTAATTGTTGGATTGGACTGCATGGAGTGAGCTAGTAGTGGTTTGAAAGCTCTTAAAAACTTGGATATGCACTTGTGACATCCCCAGGGTCCCTTTTGATTCTGACCCACTAGGTAGGGTAGCTCGAAAACCCGTGGGTTTGGCTTAATAATCCGTGGGGAGTTAAACAGTGATTACTTAAACATCTTTTCTTGCGGAGAAGTGACCAGTGACTTCATGAGTGTGAGTTTCTGATTGAGTTTCTAAAGCGCCCTATGATCCACTGGCTTCTCTTCTCACTGGGAATCCCCAGACCTGTTTCCGTTAGTCGTAAACTTGATCACAAAATGCCCAAGTTTAGAAGGGCCTGAAAGATAGCTTACTCCAGACGAGGAAATTGGGTCCCAGAGGGATTAATGTGATCTACCCCCACAGCCAGCAACTGGTTTGGGTTAGAATCAGAAGCACATCAGTGCAGGCTTCCCATGCAAAATTTGTGTCTCTTCTTCCTCTTCTGTCATGCTCTTACACAGACAATAGCCAGAACCCGTTGCTTGTGTCTCCCCCTACCTCCCCAGTCCAACATCTTCGAGGCACAGAATGTTCTTCTCTCCTATTTGCTTCTAGGTGGAGCTGAAAGTAGCAGGGCTTGAAGAATCTCTAAAAGGCAGAAAGAGAACAAGATTTCATTTCCTCATCTCCCACTGTCTCATTTTGTGTGGGACTGGAGCCCTGTCCCTCAGGTGGGGGCGTTGCTGACATTCTGTGGGTTTTGAGATCAAGTGAAGACAGAAAGAAAGATCTTCGTGTCCTTTTGCTTTTTGGGGTGGGCAGAAATATGTCACAAGAGTCCTGGATTGTGCTTTATCTAGGATGTTGGGGTGGGGGTGCAGAGATCCCAGAATGATTAAAAAAGAGCAAGGCAAACATTTTTTTTTTCTTTCTCATTCTGAGGCTTGAGGGACCAAGGAGACCCACAAAGATGGCCAGGATCCCTGGCTGACCTGACTTCTTACCTACACCTGTCAGAAGTCTCCACTGCCAACGCCTCCGGCCATTAGTCAGAGGCTTGTGCTGTCTTTTTTCTTTATCCCTGACCCCTCCGAGGTGGTAACATTTGCTTCCGTGAAAGATATTAGCCTCTGAGTCAGAAGATGTGAATTTGAAACGAATCCCTTAACATAGTAGCCCTGTGATCTTGGGCATATCATCATTTCATTTCTTTAAAGCTCAGTTTCGCTGTTTATAAAGCAAGGGGAAAGATGCCTGTTTTCTCCACCTTATCAAGACATTGTGGAAACTGGTAGTGGGAATGATATCAGAGCATACACTGGACGGAGCCATCTACATAGAAGACACTCTTTAAAAAATAAACTGTTTCTTTGAGACCAGTTTTAGATTAACAGGAAAAGATAGATCAGAGTCCTCATATAACCTGCACCTAGTTATTTCTATTATTAACATCTTACGGAAATATGGCACATTTGTTCCAGTTAATGGACCAATAATGGTAAATTATTATTATGAAGTTCATAGTTTTTGCTTTCTTTAGTTTTTACTTAAGTCCTTCTCCTGCACCAGGACCCCATCTGGAATTTCAGCGGTTGTCACATCTCTCTAGGCTCCTCTTAGCTGGGATCGCTTCTCACACTTGCCTTGCTTTGCATGACCTTGACGGTTTGCAGGAGAACTAGCCAGGTGTATTTTAAAACGAGCCTCAAATGTGAGTCATCGGATACATTTCTCCTGGTTAGCCTGGGGTTCTGGGTCTGGGGGGTAGGACCACAGAGGGAAAGTTCCATCAGTTCCATCATATCGCATCAAGGGCATGTCACGGATGAACTTTCTAGAAAAGGAACTGACATTATTTTAGACCTGTAGTTTGTCTCTGTGAGGGGCTGGGAGCCCTGTTTTAGAACATCCCTCACTGAGTTTGGGTTACATGGGCCCCTTCCGGGCCCTGGAGTGAGTCCTGGTAGGGTTTTCCCCTGAAATGGACTTTCTTTCCCCTCAGACCACTGAGTTTGCTTTCAGGTCACCTGGGCTCTGCAATAGTGAGCTATGCAAATGAAGGGAGCAGGCCGGGGCCAGCTCGCTCCCAGGGCTGAGTCATGAATCTTCCTGTTGCTCGTTGCTGTGGTTATTGACCATCTTAACTGAGGGGCCCTAAGAACTCACCCCCGAGGGCAGCTGGGCTCTTGGCTCTGCACAGCAGCAGCCTGTTTCCCCAGAGACTCCCGGCCTGGGAGGGGTTAATTCGTCTTAGCTTCACATTAAGGGTGGTGTCAGGGGCTGCAAAAAAAAAGAGTCTAAAACTGTCTCTTTGGTCGTCTGCTGAATCCCGTGTGTATTTGAGACAGTTACTTGCCCTTTCTGTGCCTCAGCTTTGCCTCTTCCTTGTCGGGACATGGTCTGGGGAAATGGAGCAGATTTAAGTTTCCAGTTGGCACTGCCCCCTCTGTGTCTACCTGTTTCTCACTTGTGATATATTGAGACCCGTGACTCCAGAAAAGCCTGGAGAGTTGGAATCATGACAAGGACACAGGCATGGGGAGAACGGAGGGGCTGGTGGTTGGCAAAGCCTGCCCTTCCCCACACAAGTCCTAGTCATTTCCTTTGTAAGAAGAGGCAGAGGGAGTATGCAATTGAACAGGATACAGAGGAAAAGAACTTCTTACATTCATAAACACTCTAGCTGTTTGCCACAGAAGTCTACCAATGTTTGCTAGAATCAGGATAAGTGTGAGATGGTCTCTGAAGAACGCTTAGTCCTCAAGACATGTAACATGCCATGGCTTTCCCCCAGATGCCTCCTAGCATGGCTGCCTCGCTGAGAATGGCCTCGGTCCCTTGGCACCAGTCCTCAGAGCACTAAGTGGAGTTTGAGGCTCTAACAAATCGGAGTTTTCCCCTCTGAATTCTGAAACAATTGGAAAATCAACAGAGGAATCAGACAACGATCAATACATCAGTTTTGTGGGTGGTAAAGTTGTACGGGAAACTAAGGTTCGGATCTGAGGCTTAATGAGGCTTGTACTGGGCTTTTTTCCTTCCGTCCTGAGTTGCAATTCTGTCTTCGGTCATACGCAGAGAAGTTGAGTGACTGATGGCCTTCCCTGGTAAGTTCACTCCACAGAGAAGACAGGAATCCTTGTGGCCCGTGTGCAGGCAGATGGGGAATGAGAACTTGTGAGAGAGGAGAGGGCACGTGCCAGGAAGGGGATCGAAGCCTGTGTATCTCCTTAGTTGTTATAAGTCCCTGGGGTTGATATGCATTAGAGGGGTCCCCACATTTCCAACCCCCCCCCCAGGGTCATGCATGCCCTGTAGAATCCCCATCCTTATGTGTGTGCAGGACCTGTGACTTGTTTCTAGTCAATAGGACATAACAAAGGCAAAGGGATTTTGCAGGTGGTAATTGCTCAGTGGATTGGGGTTAATCGAAAAGGAGGTTACCTTGGGTGGGCCTGACTTCATCAGGTTAAAAACTCTTCAAAGAGGGACTGGGCCATGACCTAAGGAAGAGATTCCCTTTGCTGGCTTGACAAAATAAGCCACCATATTGAAGGAAGCCCACAAAGCAAGGCATTTGGCATGTCATCTGTGAAGTGTGGTCAGCCTCTATTTGACACCAGCAACGACTCAGCTCTTCCATCATATAAACCACAAGGACTTGAATTTTGCCAACTACCTGAATCCGCTGGGAAGCAGTTCCTTCCTTGGATGAACCTTCAGATGAGAATGCAGCCCGACCAACAACACCTGGCTCCCAGCCTTGTGAGACCTTGGGCAGAGGACTTAGTTAAGCTGTGTCTGGACTCCAAGAAAAAATTGCAAAATAAAAATGTGTCTTATTTTAGGTCACAAAGTTTCTGATAATTTGTTATATAACCAAGAAAATAAATGTTATTCTTTTGGAGAGATGTGACGGGGACAGGAGTAGAGGGTAGAGAAAACAGAGGTAATGGTTCCTGTGAAGGAAGGAGTTATTTTAGGGACCCACAAAGTGTGGAAAGAGGGGGAAAATGTCCTTTCTCCCATTACATACTGGGGTAGGTGTCTATTGTCCTTCATGCCACTCTGATGATTTCTTTTATGAATCCGAGTTTTACAAGAAGGAGAAATAGAGTTTGATTGGAAATAGGAGACAAGCCACATTATCATCCACACCATCGATAGAGGTCAACTCCCGTTTGGGAATCTTTTTCTTCCTGGGTTTTGATTTTCTAGTTCTTCCTTCTATTCCATGAGATGTCCAACTGTTCCTCTAATAAATCCTTTGTCTTGCTTTTTAAAGAAAAACATATCTTGGGGCAATGGGATGGCTCGTCATTAAGTGTCTGCCTTCATCCCAGGTCATGATCTCAGGGTCCTGGGATGGAACCCCACCTTGAGCTCCCGCTCAGTGGAGAGTCTGCTTCTCCCTCTGCTCCTCTGCCCCTACCTCACTCATCATGCTCTCTCTCTCTCTCTCTCTCTCTCTCTCTCTAATATATAAATAAAGTCTTTTAAAAAAATAAAGAAAAATATTTCTTAAGCTAACCAGAGATAATTATTTTTGCTTGCAACCAAGATTAATTGTAATACCTGGTAAATTTTGCTGCTAGTCTAATTGCCATGAATTAGCCCCCACCGTAGTGTCCATACCCACTATTTCCCTTCTAGAACGAGAACTTTAGGCTCTTCTCGGTAAATTTGGTCCACTAGTTTTCTGACTCTAGTCTTGTCCCTCTTGCTGATGATCTCACAGAGAGATCATTGTGTGTCTAGTCCTAATGTTTAGCTGGAGGCTGTTGCCACTGAGAACCCAAAAAGGTAGCTTATGGGAGAGGGACACCCATTCTTCCCTTGGCTGCACCTTCTTAAACATGGGGTTTTCTCTTTCCTAATTCCCATCAGCCCAACTGAGGTCAGACTATGACTTTTAATAAGTTTTACTAAAGCCTTGAAACAACAGAAGTTCTTTGCTTCTCACGTTGGCCATCATTAGAATCCACAGGCATGAACCCAACTCCAGAGCCCTCTGATGTTGGGTCAGATGTAGTGTAAAGAGCACAATAACTTCCTCCTGATCCCCTTCTCCCTGTCTTCACATTGGACGTTTTGGGGAGAAACACTGGATAAGTAAACAAGCCCATGGATACATCTCTCAAAACAAACAGTAATTTTCAGGCACATCTCTCCTGAAATGTAAGTTTAGAAAAAGAAAAAAAAATCCAATCAAATATGTAAATGACTAGGATAAATTACTCTAAATGTGTGATATTAAATAGGAACCCTTGAAGGCTCAATTTGAAGCATCAACATTTGGATTGCTTCACAGCTCCTAGATCTTCCTCAAAAATTTTAGTATGTCCTTGCTTTAGGTTTGCATTAGTAATATGTTTCTTTTGATGATTTTTCCCCCTAAGTCAAGGAGTGCTTTCCTCCAAAAGTTCAATTCCAGTCTCCCATGGATCCCCTTTGTCATATCGTCAGCTATTTTATAGGGTGGAGACAGGCTCCTATTAGATGTTGGAAGAATGAATTCCAGTTCTTTCTCTAGCACAGACTGGCCATATTAGCTTGGGAATTCATTTAATCTTTCTAGAAGCTTCATTTTATCCATAATGAGAGATAAAATGCATGCTACTGTCTAGCCCTAAGTTTCTCTGCTTGCCTCGGAGTTAAGAGATAGGGTGTGATGGGACAATGATACCAGGTACACGAAAATTAAGCTGATTTATTCCAAACTGCAATGCTGTAGAGGTCAAAAGCCTCTCGTGCTAGCTATTCTGCCAATGCCCCGGGGGTGCTAGAGCTGAGGGGGACAGACCTACAGCACTCATTGTAATGTCTGTATAGGACGGGACTTGCCCTCCTGGGCGGTGTTACCACTGTTTTCTCCCATCCCATCCAATGTCTCTGAATCATCGCTATGGAGACAGGGCTGGTCTGATTTGCACAGGAGGGCTTTTGTGGGGGACATGGCATCATCATGCTCACATAGACTCCAGCTTGTTCTAGCCCACCCAGCTCTGTGTTTGGGCTGTTTCTTTGCCAAGTATTTCAGGTCACGTATAAGTCCTTTTTGTTTGTAGGATTATCTGCTCCTCCTAATTCCCTCCCGTCCCGGGGCTCTGGGAGCTGGGCTGTCTCCTTTTTCCTCCTTTCTCCTCTATCTAGAACTTTCTGAATACCTTTGCTTGGCTCACGGGACCAATCCAGTCTGGCCCGACACTTTTACCAGCAGGCCCTGCTTTCCCACCTGGCCCCTTCTCTCCCTCATGTCATTCCCCAGGAAGCGCCTCCCCACCTGGGGGCAGGAGCTGCCGTCACTCAGGAGCCTGCCTCCCAGACTCCTGTCATGGCCAGGGTCCCCCGGGGCTCTGCTGGCACAGGCTGGCTTGCGAGAGTGCACACTTCCTACCTGCTTGCCCAGCTGTGTTTATGCGTGCAGAGAACGCGGTGCCAGACGGGCAAGCTCAGAGCCACTGGGGGGCATGATTAGAGCCCTCAGCGTGTTTGTTTTAGAATCTGTTGGAGGCATTGCTATCCAATAGAGGGGTAATTTGCCCCAACCACATGCTTGGCCCCGATCCAAGTCATGAAAAGAAAACACGTAGTAACTGCAAGAAATAAGGTGATGAGGATTTAAGGGACATAGTTCCTCCTTCCTCCTCTTCCTTAGTTGTTAGATTTCTGAAGGAAGGTAGAGGTTAAATGCCTGCTACTGTTGAGTTCTTTCCCATCCGCTCTGTCTACCGTCACCCTTTCCTTGCCCCCCCTCCACGTTCCTCCTGGGAACCTCGGCTCTATCCCAGACTGCTCCCCTGCCCTTACTCTACCAACAGTTAATCTCTTTCTAAATCTCACTTATTGTCTGCCTACTATTCCCATAGGTTGAGATCATCACTTTCATTCGACCGGCAAGGAATGCAGCTCAGAGACACATGGAAAGCTTGCTGAGGTCAAAGGGCTGGTAAGTGGGGCAGCAAAGTTCCACCCCGGGTTTGTCTGAGGCAACAGCCCCCAGGGGACTCCCGGACCAGCAGGCACTGAGCGTGCCCTGTGTCCCGGAGCCGGGGGTGGAGCTGCCTGATGGACTATGAGCCATGCTTTTCGCTCAAGGAGACCGAAGTACACGTGGGGGCTTGCTGTGTTGTACAAAAGCAAGAGAAGGGGGAGCCAGGAAGAACTTGCTGGAGGAGGTGACTTCTGGTCTAAGTCACAAAGGTTGGCTTGAGGTTGGCCTGTCCAAGTACAAGGAAAAGGGGCTCTGGCTGAGAGTCAGATAGAACAAAGCCATGGACATAAGAAAGAGCAAGGCAGGAAGCCGCAGTCTCCTCTGTCTGGGGACAACCCGGGGGGGGGGGCAGCAGAAGGACTGTGGGAAATCCTACACCAGGTGGGCTGTCTTAGCCTGTTCCTGAAGCAAGAGAGAGCTTGTGAAGTTTGAGCTGGCAAGAGATGCAGTCAGGGACCTTAAAGACGGTCGAATATGGAGAAGTGTGTGTGTGTGTGTGTGTGCACACACGCATGAGTGTGTGCTTTTGCGAAAATATGATAAAGACATGGAGACCAATTAAGAGGCTTTTCGAACAGATTAGAGAAAAAGTGACAAAGCCTGGACCAAGGTGACAGAAGAGGGAATGCTAGATGGGATGTATTTGACAAAGAATTGTGGTAGACGACAGACCAGACTCAGAGTCGAATTAACTGGTGGGGGAACAGGTGGTGAGCAAAAGGAAGGTGTTGGGGATGACAACGATGAATTTTCTAGTTAAAGTACTTGGGTGAATGATGGTACTGCTAACTCAGATAAGGAATGTGCAAGTAGAAAATGAGGTCAGTGTGGGACACGCTGGCTGAGAGCAGGACACAGGGGGTTGGGGACAGTCACTGCTGTCTTCTGCATGACGAGGGGATGAAGGGTGTCGTAGGGCTGGTGGTCAGAAGAGAAAGGGGATGTCCTAGGACACGGTCAGGGCCCAGACTGGTATCCCGGCCAGCCAGTCAAGGCAGGCACTGGGGAAGGTCCGACGCCATCTGCAAAGGAGTTGCATTCCCAGTTCTGGTCACATTGGTCCCCTCTCCACTTGTCATGAGTCAGGCACTGACAGCTGCTGTGTGCGGGCGATTTATCAGTGAGTGGAAAAAGATAATTGACCACCATCTCACCTCGCATCGCCTTGGCTGATAGAGAGAAATCTAACTGCTTCATTCCACTGTAATTTCATATAATTCTCCATCTTTTTCTCCCTAGTTTTTACTTGGAAGTTTACACACGTGATTGATGATTTGCTATCAAATATAAAAAAAGAGGCTAAAATATCATTGGACAGTTTAACAGCCTTTAAAATATAATGGTCTCTCTGGCTGGACATCCACGGCAGTCGTAGGAGCCCCGAAGGTCAAGCTTTAATGAACTGGGGAGAATTAGGGATGGAAAGTGAAAGTGATCCATACTCAGCGCTGCTCCACAGTCCGCTGACCTTGGGGGAGGAAGGCACCTTGTGATTTATGGAACCCCTCTGGGTGCTTGTGGGGCTGTCGGCAGCCTCTGGGGAGGGTGCTGGGGCTGCCGTGGTTGGCGGCACGGTGGCTCCAGAGGCTGTTTGCTGGCGTGTGGTCCTTGGTTGTACTCTCAAGATCCCCCTGGGCTCAGCCTCTCAGCAGGGAGCTCTCTTAGCCTTCCGCCTCAGGGAGAACCTGCCTCTGACCCTGTCCAGAGAGCGTAAATGTTCCCTCTTGCCATCATTTTTGTGCCCCGGGGACTCTCTGACTTGCTCTCTGGATCCCTCTTGCTTCATTCTTGGAAGTGGGACTAGCCACGCGGACTCTCCTGAACACGTCGGTGTGACATGGCGCATGCGCGGGTGGGGGGCGACTATCTTCCCTAAGTCGCCTACTGATGCACTCTTATGCATACTTCCAGACCCTAACCCACACACTATCTCGTTTAAATCTCTCTTGGACCTTTGAGATAATCATGACGCTCACTTACAGATGAGGAAACCACGATTCAGAAGAAACAGTAGGCAGCTGCTAAAATGGCCGCCATTCACGTCCAACTTCCGTCTCATCCTCTTGCTGCCTCATTCTGACGGAAGTCGCTTGCCTTATGGAAGAGTCCATAAGAGTGGCAAGGAGATGAGAGAGACCCTGAGCCGCCGGCTCCGAGGAACAACAGTCCACAGTCAAGGGAGTGAGCTTGGGCGCGTATTCTCCTCCTGAAGCTAGGGAGTTCTGCAGCCCCGGCCATCCGCCTGATGGTAACCTGAATGGAGAGGGCCTAGCTCAGATGCACTTGGACGCTCACAGAACCCGCACCAGCATAAACCTGTGTAGTTTAATCCCCAGAGCAGCGGCAGAGAATTGGAATTGTCAAATAAGTTGTGCAAAACAGGCAGATACTGAGTGGTAGCGTTCAGACTCAAACTTGGAACGGCTTGATTTTCAAGTGTCATGATCTTTCTATGATACATCGGTTTAAAAAAAAGAAGAAGGAGATTGACATGGGCCTGTGGCTCCGGGAGGGGCTAGACTGTGGAGGTGAATTACATCCATTGGACAATGGGATCTTAAGATAAGCAGAGGCCCAGGCCCTCGTGGAGGAAGGGTGTTTTCTATCTCTACCCACTGGGGACCCCTCGGGTGGAGCTGCTGAGTGACTGCCCTTCCCCCGGAAAGGTCTTTCCCATTAAACAGATTGCACTTAGGAGCCCTCCAGCTGAGGCAAGCATCTTTGCCTCTAATTTTTGGTCCTTTTCAGAGGGAAAGAGAAAAATAAGGCTAGTTTCCTGAAGTGTAATTGTTTCGGGCAGTTATTTATTAATGAAAAGGAACAACATGTCAACAGCCCCGGGTTTCGCTGTAGAACCAATGTTGGCCAAGGCGCAGGCTATACGATAGGTAAGCCTGCTGTCAGTCTGCATTTGGGCAGTCCCATGATCACCTGTTGATTACTTGGCTCCCGGCCCTGGCTGGGGGACTGTCTCTGCTTCCTCCCCACGGAGGGTTGCCGAGCTCTGAGGGCAAGGGAGCGCCCTCTCAGGACGCAGCTCTCCTTAGAGTTTTTGGGGTCTGGGAAAATCAGAAGGCTCACTCTTGGCCTGTGCCCCAGGATGGTGGAGGGACAAGGATGCCCGACAGCTTCCTGTTGAACATGTGGGGTGTGGAACTCTGGCCTGGGTCATGGGTGAGTTGTGTGAGTTTGGTCGAATTGGAGTTACACTCGTGGAGAGGCCCCAACAAAACGATTTACCTGATGAATCCTCGTGACTGGAAATTAAAAAGATGTGTGTCAGGTATGCTTGTGGCAAAATTGTTTTCAGAAGAAATTTCAACAAAATTCCTGGCTGGTAAGTGTTTAAACTCATGAAGACATTAATGATTCCTTCACTGGGATAGTCCCTGGCTCGGTGTTGCTGCCAAAGAGCCGGGCTCTCCACCATCCTGGGTGTGCCTGCTCTGTCCTCGTGCTCACTGCCCCATTACCATAAAATGGTTAACAGCTCCTCACTCAAGACAGGAAGAAAGAAGGGACTTCACAAACTGTATCTGTCCATTTTATCTTGGAAAACAAATTTTTTTCCCAGAAGCCCCTGTTCAAAATTGGTCTCATGGCTACTCATATTGTTTGGGGATTCCCAAAAGTAAGTATATGACCTTTAAAAAAAAGAATCATCATTAGCAGGAAGAGGGCAAGAGAGAAGGGGGTTAGAAATGACTCAGTTAACTGATCGGTTAGTCAAAGCGCATCAGAAGTACAGGCGTTAGAGCAGGAAGGGGCCCCAGGGATGGACTGATGTAGCCCCAGAGAGGTGATTGCTTGTCTGAAGTCACAAATTAAGTGGCAGTGCCTACCATGCTTAGAAGGGGGCATAAATGGATCACTTCCATGTTTCACATGGATTACGAGGCATTTGAGGAAAACTCCCTTAAATAGAATAGCCTGGAAACCTAGGGTTTCAAAACATATCTGTAGTTTCTTTCTGGTTATGTCGTTTTCTAGACTATAGAGATAAATTAAGTTACAGAGAGAAAAAGGAAAAATGGAGGGTATTGGCTATTTAGGTTTTTCTGTTTTGTGGCTACAGAGGTTTAAGAGGAGAAGCTCCCTGGGACCCAGGCACCACATGTTTGCTACCAAGCCAGGGAACATGACACAGTGTGGAGGTACTGAGGGGGCCGAGGCAGCCAAGGGGGTTAATTCAGGCCCAGCAGCAAATATTTTGTGTGTGTCCACACTCTGCCCAGTACCAACGTCGGGTCTATGGTAGATAGAGAATAAGTGTGATTCAGTTCAATTCAAAATGACCCAACAAACATCTGTGGAGTGTGCTTATTCCAGGCATGATAAACATATAAAGATAAATAAATGATGCTTTCCTTCCAAGTGCTCACGCATAGAACGGACAACACCACCATCAACTCACTAAAGCACTATAAATACTTACTCCAATACAGTCGTGAACCAAAAGCAATGGGAGCTCCATGGACACAATCGGAGGGGTGCTTTGAATGGCTCTTCATTCCACCGTGCAACAGAGCAGAAACGAGACTGAGAGTACGGTACCATGGAACTCTCTGGAATGGAGAGACTGATAGGCCAGACAGTCCAGAGTGGTAAATATGAGAAGTTCAGAGAAGCCTATGGAAGCTACGAGAAGACGTCACCAGGCCTGGATCTGCTCCAAGGAGACCTGGAAGAAGGTCTGGGGAGGAGGAAGAATGGGAGGGATGAGTGATTTGGCAGGAATTGAGCGGTGATAAGGAGGTGGGAACATGCATGATTATCTTTAGAAGCCAGGCCTTGTACAAAAGGGCCCGCAGGCAACCTCTTTCTTCCTTTTCTTGGAGCTTCCACTCACAGAGTTCCAAAGGGCTTTCTTACACGGTCCTAAGCAGAGGTAGTCCTCTTGGCCAAAGCAGCCCACCCTTTAAGTACATTCCTATGAGAGAGGCAGAGTGGTCGGCAAACATTTGGGGCTTGAAGGCTGGAGGTGATCAGTGGCCCACTTAAATCCTGGTCCCAAATCTGGCAATTTGTAAGAGTGATTCTACCCACTCCCCACGAATCCCCTCCTCCAGTAGGATAGATGGAAAAACAGAAAGTTAAAAACTTTTCCAAGCACGGGAAAAATGCCATTGTCATTCCATGTGGCAATCTACTCCTAAAGAATTGTTCAAAATTCGATGTCTATACCCTTTTCTATGTTATCTCTAGATTTCTCCTTTGAAGGCATTTCAAGATAAAGGAAGCTCATGAAAAGTTCCAGATAAAGATGCAGGATGCTGAAGGAATCAATACCATTTATTGAGTGCTTACTAAGTGCCAGGCACTGTTCTAAATTCTTTACATGAGCAGCTTACTGAACAGGGAGAAGGTCCTGCTGTTGGCCTGCTTAGCCCCCAGGGCCTGCGGCTTGGAATGAGGGGGCCAGCTGGGCGCAAGAAGGTGTCTGTGAGAACACAGCTCTTCATAATGGTCAGGAAGACATGCGCCCATTGGGTCCATTTCAGTGGTTTCATCCATTCTGCTCAACTGCCCTTTTCTACCCCCATAACTACTCTAACATTCAGTCACATACTGGCCAGAGCCTTCCTGTCCTCACGACCTGCATGTAGGGGGCAGCTGGATCAAACCATCACTTGTACCCATTTTCTGGAAAGCTCTTCTTTGGGCAAGTGGTACTGCTCATTGAGTTTCTGAGCAGAGCTGCTGTTGGGACCAAGGGATGGCACAGGGAGGAAGCGGGTCCACAGTCCAGAGTGGGAGGGCCCCAGAACAGTGTCTGATTGTCATCAGTTTGGAGACATGATAACCTCACTCCACCTCAAGAGAAACCTCTGCATGTCACCAATAATCATGCAAAGGAGACTCTTAAAATAAGATTAGGTCAAAGCACAACCAATCAAAGTTGGAGTCTCTGTTGCTCTATGACTTCATTTAAAGCTTCGGTGCCAGCAGGAAGAAGAAAGAAATCAATATGACATTTTTTCAACATCAATTTTGCTTTTTGCTAAATGAAAATGTTTTTATTCTGTCCTTGGTTTCCGTCCACCGTGGAAGATGCTCTTTGTCCCCATGTCTCTACCTTTACCTCCATCCTCTAACATCCACAGAGCTGGTGCAAAAAATTCCAGGCTGCATGGTTGCCTGTTTTATGATAAGCACTTAAGAGTATTGCAGAACATGTCATCTTAATTCACCAGAGGCCTGGGAGTACAACAGTCCTCACTCAGCAGGCCTGCCTGCTACAGCTGGGCTCCAGGCGTGGTCTGCTCTGGGCAACTACGGGCAGCTCCAAGTTGTGCAGTTGGAGAGTCGGCAGCACACTTAATCCAAACAGCTCTCCAGGCCCCAATGGCCCGGCCCGGCTCGATGCCCTGTGCCCGCCAGTCTCCCCAGACCCCGCAGAAGGGACTCTGATAGGCAAACGAGCCCATCTTGAATTCATTCACGGGCTCTGGTTGCAGAAGCAGCAAAGGGACCTCATTAGAAGATGTTCCCACCTGCTCGGTTATGGAAGAACCGAAAGGCTTTTGCTGGATAGCACAGTGGCCTCGTTCCCAAAGCCCGCGCACCGCGGTGACCTTCCAGGGCTCTCGACCAGCGCCCGTTATGTGGGTGCCAAGCTGGTCCCAGTCCAGGGCTTGACTTGCTGGGACCATCTTGGCAGCGTTTGGAAGGAGAGAAAGAAACAAAAATTTGCAACAGAGGGAGGAAACGCAAGACTGTTCCATGGGCTGGAAACTCATTTCCTGAGGAGCAGGAGCACATCGCCGGCTCTCTGGGACTCGCCGAGCTCCAGGAAGCTCGACCAGTCACTTAATAAGTCATTGAGGACGTGTGGTTTAATTAACTCGCCCAAAATTCCTCCTTTCCCTTTCTCACTTTTGCTATTAATATTTTTCGATATCTGATAATGCAGTGTAGTTAATTCTTTCTGGCTTTATAATGAACACTGCCATAATGAAAAAGGTTAGCGGTGCTTCGGGCAGCTTTTAATTATCCAGCCGAGCAGGTAAAAGCACTTTATTCTTCTCTTTTTTCCCCCTTACTTAGCAATTAATGGAGGAGCTCAGTGGCACTTACTGTACCTTTTTTGTTTTCTAATGGATGATGCGGCGCGGAGCAGGGAGGCCTTAGCGTACCCCTGGCACTGCCAAGTGAGTCGTGGTCAGAGGAGACTCTGCTGCCGTTCAGGCCGCTGGCTGCTGGGGCTGAGGCACCTCTGCTGCTGGCCGAAGGCTCTTCTAATTAAAAAGCCGAGTTACCTGGAGTTGTTGTTACCAATTCCCTGTCTCGCCGTTTTCTCTCTTTGCATCTGCGCCCGAAGTCCCTGAAAACGCTTTTATAGCCCAACTGGCCTGGCTTTATGGCAGATGTTTTCCTGGCTCTACTTAATTGGACCATCTTCCTTCTGTCCCTCCTCCCCCAACAACAGTCTTGGGATTGTTCTCCGTACTTTGCAGACAGGGAAACTGAGGCCCAAAGAAGTGGTCTGCTGGGCTGAAAGCCCTCTCCGCCATTCTGATGATGCCATCCTCAAGTTAATTGTAACAGTGCCTTATAGGAGGAAAGAATTTAAAACTGATGGGAGCCACTTCTGAGTTTCCTTATCCATAAAGTCATAGGGAGCATATTTTTATTTTGGGTGGAATCATTCCCATGATTTCTCTTCATTTTGCAATAGTGTTAAACAACAACAACACATTGCTCAGGGAGCACCTAAGGCATTTTTCTGTGGATTGAGAAAAGCCACCTGCCCCTCGGACTGCATATGCTAGTCTCAGGGGCTGGAGGAAGTTTTATAAGAGCGCAGGGCCCCGTGAAGAGAAAGGGAGAGAGACCCCATATGCTCTCTAAGATTGGAAATGAGGACAGTCTGGAGATGCAGCCGAGGTCCTCTGCAAAGTCTGTTTGAAGGAAGGGACCCTGGAAGCATCAGCCAGGAATGTACTGGGGGACAAGGGTAACCAGAGCTAGTGATCTGGGCTTGACCCCCAGCTCTGGCTTTCTGGAGTGGACCAGAAGCTACACTTGCACTGAGAATGATCACTGGCTTCTGAAAAACTCAAAGAGGTTCCTATGAGGGTGGGAATCCCTTTAAAGGTGGTTTATTGGGGCGCCTGGGGGGCTCAGTCATTAAGCGTCTGCCTTCGGCTCAGGTCATGATCCCGGAGTCCTGGGACCAAGCCCCACGTTGGGTTCTCTACTCAGCGGGAAGCCTGCTTCTCCCTCTCCCTCTGCCTGCCTCTCTCTCTGCTCATGGTCTTTCTGTGTCAAATAAATAAATAAAGTCCTTTTTAAAAAATAAAATAAAGTGTGACACTCATCACTCAAGAGTACTTGTCTCATTGTCTCAGTTTTACGATAGCTCTTTAAGGATAAGCTTCAAGAAAAAGGGAGATAAAAGGTAAATTTTGTAGCATCGTTTGTGCCAAATACTCAATACATTCTCCTCCCACCACGTTCTAGGTTCACAAACTCCTGGTCAGATTAAATCCCACTGATGCTGCTGTGGTAATAGGACTTGAAGGTTGAGCTCATCAGATCCTTGCCGTACCCCATGACATTCTGGTTGCTTGCGGCCCCTGTCATGCGATCTCAACTAAGCTGAGGTTCAAATGAGTGTTCACTTTTAGTGCCCATGCCAACTTCATTCAGGAACGACAACCATGTTGGATATGGAAACTTGCAAGAAATGCCCGGACCTCCAAATCCACCAGGGTCAATAGTCACCTACGTTTTAGGGAGAATTCTAGAAACTTGCAGCCCAGTGTAGATCTCGCTGTGACCTCAGGTCTCTGGGACTATGTAAAACTAGACTTCAGCTTCCACCGTGATGAGCCTGGTGGAGAGATCTCACGTTCCAGTGTTTCAGCCGGCATTTGGGGGCAGCACTGGTCCCACGGGCCCGTGTGTCGCAGAGGTTCTTGGACAACTTGGGGGAGGGTTGGTAGCTTGAGGATGATAGGCTGGCTTTTCTCTTAAGTACTCAAGTTGATGAAATCTGTCAAAACACTTTATATTTGAAAAGCACTTTGATATTTTCAAAACAGTAGTAGAACCATATCACACCAGATTCAAATAACACTTTCAAGTGTCATGAAAATGACTCCCCATTTTACAGATGAAAAAGTCAAAGCAACAGAGGTCACCTCCCTCTGTAGAGCAGTGTTTCTCAAGAAAAGGTGGGTGTGCCCAGCCCTGGGAATATTTGGAAATGCCTGGGGATAGTTTAACTCCTGGGTGGCTGGGGAGTCACGGTGCTCCTGGGTAGAGACCAGAGTTATTATTAAACGTCCTGTAATGCATGAGGCAAAGAATTACCTGGCCTAAAATATTGATAGCTTGGAGCCGGAGAAGTCCCGATCTAAGGGCATGCAACTAATGGATGGAAGAGCTGGTGATTTTTAAAATGGATACCACCTGCCCTTTGTTGGACATTTACCGAGTACGGCTCTAAGTCCTTCACACCCATTAGCTCAATCCTCAAAACAATCCTGAGTGGCAGGGATGATGATTCTACTTTCCAACGAGAAGACAAAGACTCAGAGGCACCAGAGACATTGTCAATGGGCACGTGGCCGAATGAGCGATAGCTGTCGTGTTGTCTAACTTCAGGACATCCCCTGTCTCCATTTCTCTGCCTGGCTCCCTACAGCATGATACAGACAGGAAACTCCCTTCTTGACCAGCACCAAGCCCAGAATGACCCTTCCTTACAGGCTTAAGTGGTCAGAAGCCTCAGGGTCCAGGATCATCATAGAAAGAGAGTTTCGAGAACACTGTCTTCTCCTTGTTCTCTCCAGGGTGCAAATTCAAGATGTAGGGAGTCCAGTGGCTTCAGAATTTCTATATATTGACATGTGTTCCTTCATCTCTCTTCTCCTTATAGCACAGTCTTCGACATGTACCCACATCCTTCAATCACTTATTCATATACTCATCCTAAAATATTTATCAAAGGTTAAAGACACCAAGGGGAAAGAACTATATCCTGTCTTGATTCCCAAGTTATTGACAGTCTGTTGGGTCAGACAAGCCTTAAAAAAAAAAAATCATTCTATTACACTGCGCATGGTGCAGTGATAGAGGTATGTCTGAGTTGTCAGAGGAGTATGGGAAAGGGGACACTAACCACCCTCTGGGAGGCTGGGAGACATGAGCGTTTCCCAGGAAGTCACTTCTGAGTGAGGTCTTAAAGGCAGAGATGGAATTCACCAAATACGGAGAGGGAGAAGAGATGTCTTGGAGACCTAGAGCTTCATGGCAAAATGTAGGCAGTCCGGGATGATTGTAATGCCAAGCACAAAGCAGAGAATGGAGGTGGAGAAGCAGGCTGCAGCCCGGAGGGAGGTTGTCAATGCCAGGGAGACATTGAGGAGGGGAATGCATCTTAATTTTCAGGTTACAAACCCTGAGGAAGAGCCACCGTGTATTTCAGGTCAGACCATGCTTCAGTCCATGTGGAACACAGACTCAGACTCCGGGCAGGAGGCAGCTGCGAGGTTACTGCAGGACTTCAGGCTGAAGGTCTAAACTAGGGTTGGAGAAGGAGGGGATGGATTAAAGTCAGCGGAATTGGGTGTCTGGATCTGGGAACTAATGGAAAAGGGTAAGTTGTGTTTGATTTAGTCGCATGAGCAGTCTATGAGACACTCGGGCAGATCTCTGTCCAGTGGGCCACAGGGCATATAGGTATGAACTTGGTGGGAAGGAGATGGGCTGGAGATCAGATTTGGGATCATCAGCAGAGAAATCAGAGTTGCAACAGGGCATTTGGTTGAGTGTATTGGCCCAAGTATTCTTCTCAGTCCATCAATCTGTGACCGAAGTGCTGGGTAGCTGCATCAACAGGGCTGTTGGGAGTCCGCCCATATAGGAGGGTATGTAAAGATGGTAGGAGGGAACTTTAAAAAGTTATTGAAGAAAAAAAGGTCATTGTGAGCTGAACAAACAGCTCAAGAAAGCAGCTGCCCCTTGGCAATGGAACCTGACATTCCTACTTAGGATAAATACGACATGTAGACTCAGTGGGAAGCTGTCTTTTTTCCCACCCATTATGAAAAGAATGTCCATTGTTTGGGACTCAAAGTCAAGGGCTCACCAACCTTACAGTCTTCGCTGGCTTAGACTTGAACTCTTCCTCATCTGGATTAGCATTCACCACAGGGCCATAAACCATGGAAGACCCTACATGGAATCCAGACTTCTGTCCAAGACTGAAGGTCATTAGATTCCCCACATTATTCCTCTTTCTTCCAGCTCATGGTTCTTCCTGAATGGCAGGATCTGTACACATATACAGCCGTGTACTCACACATCTCCCCCCATACCCCAGCCCCAGGATGGCACATACTTAGAGTCAGAAAAACACGTCCTTCCATATCAACACCTGGCACCTGGTATAACATAAATCCAGACTTAGTAATTATCCTAGGACTTTGCAGCAGTTTCTTCTGACCGGTGTTGAAGGCTGGTGCCAGTCACCGTAACTAGGTGTGAATTAACGCAACAGCATCCGTGTTACTAAGCCTCCTGAGCTTGTGTTTGAAACACAGGGCTGTGTTTTAGAGCCGTGGATAAAGTTCATTAATAGGTGTGAGCACAGTTCTCAAAGGGCAGTTCTGCCATATTTCCAGTCACTGTTCAGAATTCTCATTAGCCAATTACCCTGCTCCCGTCCTTCTAGCTCCCGTGGTAATGTGTATCTTAAAGCCCCTGGTAAGACACAGCATGTTTTAAATATACCTTAATGTATTGGAAATGCACGAGTCCCCTTCGGGTTTATATATCTTAACCACTGGCCAATTTTGCAAAGTTATAAATAAATGTTACAGGCATCAGCTGCAGTAGTAGAATCAGCTGGGGATATTTAAAAGCCAGTCTAAAGTCTAACCTACCTCTAAATCTGAGATATAAAGCAGGGTAAGCAAAGCAGGTAGGAATATGCAGATAATTTCCCGGTAATAAAATCAACAACCTTGACATACGAAGTGAGACTGAGTAGGAATCATGTTGGTGGGGGCAGCAGCTAGATTGAATTGGAGAGTATTTCTATGCAAGGGGCTATGCTGGGCGTTGTCGGGATATAGAATGCCGAAAATCATGGCTCTGGCCATCAGAGGGCTTAGAAGCATGCACATGATGATGAGACAAGGCCACAGTAATAGTCAGAGATATTGAGGGGAGTGACACTGCAGAAGAAAATGTTATGGGGACCCAGCTAGGGGGGTCCAGAAAGAGTTCTTTGAAGAGGTGGTAACTGATGGACTTTGAAAAATGGGTCTGATTTCATAGGCTGAGACTGGACACCAGAAGGGCTGGGAGTAAGAACACGCACAGAAGCTGGGAGATGGGGAAACATGGACATTTTAAGATGTGGCAGGCAGGCCAGGTCGGTGACAGTGTTCGGTGCATTTAGGGGAGCAATGGGAAGTAAGGCTGGACGGGTAGAGAAGGGTCAAATTGTTGTTGAATGCTAAGGTAAAGAGTTTTTCAGCGAATTCAGTAGGAAATGGAGAGTTCATTCAATGCTTTAGAGCAGAGGAAGAGTAAGGTTCGAGTTACATTTCAGGAGGACTTACGTGGCAGCAGGGCATGTACAGGACAAGAAGGGAGACAGACACATGGGGATGGAGGAGACCAGCTGGGGAGCTCCTGGAATAAAACAGAGAGAGGGGAGGAAGATCTGAACTGGGGAATGGGAGGTGGGACTGCCGAAAGGGGAAAGTGCCTCTGAGAGGCATTAGGAAGGAAAATAAGCATGTAGGACCCCAGACATCTGATGGATATGATGCATGAGTACTGGGGGCTGCTTCTAAAGACAGCATCAAAGATGGCGTCAGTGTTGTCAGCCTCAGTGACTGGCATCACGGCAGAGCCTTGAACACAATGGAAATAAGGCTGGCACAGAGATGAACTGAATGGGGGTGGGAATGGGTGTGGAGGATGAGTGAAAGTTCTCGGAGATCTTCCAGTGATAAAGACCTGGAACCCCAGCAAGAGCCCCTGAATCTAGAGATAGGTATTTGGGAGATAAGAGAGACCATGAGACCAGTAAAGGAGAGAGGGTAGAGCCAAAGGAGAAGAAGCCAAGGACAGCTCCGGAGATGCCATTGTTTAGGAGGCTCCTCCTTGTAGTCCCTATCAATGGGGATCTCTTGACTGGCATTTGGAATATCTAGTCACTTTCAAGATCTGACTTTGCCATTGTTATTCTCATGCAGGACAAAACAAGGTAAGAAACCGGGAAGCCAGAATCTGCGGAGAGGTCAAGACACAGAGTGGGAGCACCAGGATGTTGGGAGTGGGGGGTAAGGTAGCAGTGGAGGAGGGAAAGGGGCTGAGCAATATTCCTCTCTGGCAAGCCCTTCCTCGGGGTCCTAGGAATCAGTCTAAAGATGTTCCCCATCCTCAGGGGAGGAGAGACAAGCTAGCTGACATGGCGTGTGAAACGGGATTGTTGAGGAGTTAGCCAGTCAGGGTTCCAGCAGAGAAGCAGAGCCCCTGGAGTTGGGCGTGTGGGCAGGCACATAAGCATACGTGTATCCATGGATGTGCACACACACGTGTGTATTTGCACATATGCTTGCATGTGTTTGAGCTCCACATCTCTCTCTGCCTACTTACCCAAGTGATTTGCTACAGGAATTGGCTACTCTGCCGTCCCTCCTCTGATGCTGTAGCCTGAAGTCCACAGGGAGGGAGACAGGAAGGGAAGGAAGATGCAAAGTGGAAAGAGAAAGGACACACTGAGCCCCCAAGAAAAGCTGGAACCCACAGGGGTGGACTAGACTTGAATCCCCCATTCTTGCTGCCTCCAACTGTGACAATACAGGGGCCCGGCAACAAATGTGGCTTCTGTCATTGAGCGAGCAGCCCACCTAGCCCAGGAGCTGGAGGGGTGGACGGGTTGCCCGGAGAAGTTGGAGCAGCTGGTGCCCAGCATCAAGGAGAGGTGACAGCAGACAAGGGATAATGTGTATGGGCTACAACAGTGCCTGCCCCAACCTTCCAGAAACACAATGGCTGTCTCTGAGCTTCTGCCCTCCATTTCTCCCAGGAAAGCCTCTCTTGGGGCTTTTCTTAAACAGAAACCTACAGAGCAGGAGCTCTGGGAAATGCAGTTCATTTGGCCTAGCTGACTTGACACTTAGAAAGTCACCACAGCCAAGGGAAAAGGGGAAGGAGGAGAGGAGGGAAAGGGAAGGGGACCAACAGGATCCCATCTGCTGGACAATCAGACTGGATGGGACCACAGGCTCCCTAAGGTCAAGGTCTACCTCACGGTGATCTTGTTCTCTTCCACCGCATGTAAGGATAGGCTACTGAGTACCTGGCAATCTTCCAGCACCATGCTGTTTTATATGCATGTGTATTTTACTTACTATTCAGCAGACCCTACATGCAGACTGTTACTATTCCCATTTCATGGAGATAGAGAGAACCCAAAGCTTTGGGTGGTTAAGAAATGGGCTCAAGACTATGCAGCTAGAAATAAAGCACCCTGACCTCCCAACAGAGTGCCTGGCCCACACTAGGCTTTCAATATAGAGTAATTAAATAAATGAGTGGGTGTATGGACCAGCGATGGAGAAATGGACAGATGGGTGGGCAAACAGCTGGTGGTCAGGGACATGGTAGAACTAAGGGGTCTGGAAGAGATGGAGAGGTCAGGGGAGCACGGGGCAGGGAGAATTGAGGGGCACTTACAAACTCAGGTTGACTCTGTGTGTGCTCATGTTGATAGTGGAGGGGAGAGAGTCAGAGGGGAAGACAGACAATTGCTGAGACTAGCTTTTCTTTGCCACCGAATTAATCCATAGGCCCTTCCATGAAAGACGGTGCTTCCAGGAGATCATCATTTGTATGGCTTCCTGGTGCCCTGTGTAATCAGCCAACAGAGGATCAGGCGCCGGATTCCTAAACCTGCCTTCATGAGCAGCTCGCCGGTGGACTCCGGCGTCTCACCCCCTTCCCCGCTCTGTGTGACGTGTGCCCAGACATGTCGCGGGCTTCTGTCCTTTTTCCTGTGCCCGAGGTTTGACCAGAGGAAAATTAGCCTGTCTCTTTGCCCCTCAGATGCCTCAGAACAATTAGCCCTGAATGCAAGAGTCGTACCTCTTAGATGGAGCAGTGGACCCCGGGCCCTTCTAGATCGTTTCTAGAAACGTGCTCACTCCTCGGATGCAGGCCTCACCAGAGCCCCTCCTTGGCAGCCAGCCCCTCCTGGTAGGGGAAGCAGTCCCTCAGAGTGGGAGCTAGTCTTGGAGACAGTTTGTCTGCCTTCGCTTCAAGGCTTCCTGTGGATGGGAAATGAATAGCTCCCATCTGCACCCTCCCTCCCTCCCTCTTGGCAGACTGTCCCCTGCCCTCCCGGTGAGGTTCCAGGAGTCTGTGACATTATCTGCTACCTCCCAGGAGAGGCTCTGGACCGCAGCTGGGGGTCCTGGAGTGATGAATCTGTAGGCAGGGAGCATGTGCCAGACAGGGGAGCTGCTGAGCTCCGGTGAGTGGGCTGGACTGGGGTAGCCATGCGGGGCTGACAGCCCACGGCTGGGCCAGGGGCGCAGGGATTCCCAGAGTCTGAGCCTCCTCGGGCCCCGCGGCGGCAGGCCTGTTTGCCATCCTCAAGAGCTCTAGTCTGTGGGTCAGCATTCTCCAGAGCTGTGGACTCCAGAGTCTTAGAAATCCTCTGGGCGGCTGAGCATCCCACTGGCCACAATTAACCTGTTCAATACTAGATCAGCAACTTTGCAGAGAATGTTTGCTGATAGTGTTCTACTGGGCGCACGGGTACTGTTGACTCTGGTCCATGGAAAGCCTGACACGTCCCTTGTGGAGAAAGAAAGCTAGGAGCAAATTCTGCCTGCTTCACAGAATCCTTAGGCTGAGTGTGACATTTAGAGGTCACCTGGTCCACTCTATGCCTGCAGGCAGGCCGCGACATAAACCAGCCTAGACAGATGAGAATCTATTCTCTCTCTTTCTGCCTTCGAAAACCTAAGGACATTTCATGTACACCCTTAGTATCTAATATCCCGCAACCCTGAGACTGTTTTTTAGGGCTCATCTGTGCGGGAGTCCCACTCTGGCTGAACCAGGAGTCCCTGAAGGAAGGACGGTGTCGGCGAATGAATAATGAGAGAGCCCTGAAGATTCTTTCCGATCACCTGCCAGGCATCTCTGCCTTGCCGGCTTTCAGTGTCTTTATTTATAGGCAACAAGTTATGGATTAAAAGAAAAAAATCTTTTACAGTAGATGATTTTAGAGAATACAGTGCATTGATCAGTGAAAAATATTTTTGCAGGTGTATGTGTCTACAATTTACGTCAAATCCCTCAACCATAATGGGAATAAGTTTGATCAGTAAGGTTTTTTTTGTAAGTTCTTACATCTTGTGCCAGGCAATAAAGTGTAGATTAATCATGTGGTGTATTTTAAGCAGGTCTTACAGAAAAGAAAGGAAATAACAAAGTAATTAAAAGGCTTAGGTGAAAAAAAAAATAAAAAAAAAAATAAAAGGCTTAGGTGAGTTAGTTACATACAAAGTTATAGTTCAAGCTAAATTATTAACAAACAGGCCAGGAGTCAGTCTGTGTGGCATAGTAATCATCCTAAAGAGGAGTGTCACTTATTTCGCAAAAGTAAAGGCGTTTGTATAAGCCTCTTCTTAATGACTGGGTGCATAAGCATCATGGAGGACTTTATTTATAGATCCTCTGTATGCAGGGCAATGTCTTACTAATACCTTATTATTTTTATATTTAACCATTCATTTAACCATTCAAAAGCCTTGACAATCTCCCCTAGATCCGCAGGAGATTTAAAGAGAAAGTGCAAAAAGTACACTCTCTTGATTAAAGACTGCAAGGGGTTTCGGTGTGGCTTAGAGCACCCCGAGGCCCTGTCAAGAATATTGTGCTTTACTTTTAGGATAAAGACTAATCAGTAGAAAGAGGAGATGCTAGTTTCGCACCATCCGCAAGAGCGGGGCTCAGACTGCCTTTTCCTTGCTGTGACCACCTCAGGCCTATGGGGTTATTTTCTGGTGGCAGGAGCTGTGCTTCCATTGTTACTTATGGAAGTCAGTGAGTTTTTCCATGAGGCAGGAACTGTGCTTCTGCTACTATCTTCCCCACAGTGACAACATCAGCTTGAGACACCGGGAGGCTCCCAGCACATCTGTTTCAGTGGTCCTCTGATTTGTATCTCAGCAGAGATCAGGGGTACGACCCATCACATGTTGGGTGCGTGCTGGAGTCGGTTCGTATGGGCTTCTCTGAGCACGTCTGTGCATCTCTCTCCCAACTTGGGGTTCAGAGACATCACACCGGTAGCTTGCAGTCAGCCATGGTACGAATATTTACACCACGGAAATTGGCAAATACTAAGAATCAGAGAATCCTCCCCATCTCCCGCCCAGAGAACCTGTAGTTCAGCATTAACCAGCACGCAACTCGTTGAATACCGCAATGCTCCTCCGTAGAACTTGGGTAACAACTATTCTCCGGATACTTCATGTTAGTGCCTTCAGGTGAAGCTCCCTCAAGGGGAGGACTGTCATTTTCCCAAGAGCAGAAGCTGTGATTTGCGTTTCCCTGCCGTGCAGGACCCTGGGCCAGCAGCTGCCTGTGGACGGCATGCCGAAGGAATGAAGGACACGTATCAAGTCATCAGGCTACGTGACTCCAGCATTCATGGTCTTAGGCCTCATGCACTCACACTGCTCGACTCTGATTGACCAAACAGGAGGTATGTTTATTCGATTTGATGTCAGAGTTATACAATTTAATTCAAGTAGGACTTAATGAAACCTCTACTCGGTGCCCACCTTTTCCTAGGTTCTGGAACACGGAAAAGGGAGATGTTTATAAGCAGCAGCAGCCCATCCCTCCTAGTCTCAAATAACTTACACTTTGATTGGGAAGATACACATGCAAGCATCCAGTTAGAAATCAATAGGCATATCCTTGAAGGCTTGTGCTTGATGGATTCGTGGTGGTCATAAAACACAGCAGTAAGAACATGGGACACCGGGGTCAGATTGCCCGTGTTCAAATTCCAGGCCACCATTAGTAGTTACATGACCTTGGAAGGATTGCTTAACACTCTCCCCTGACCCTGGTGCCCCCATCCCCCACCCCAGCCACTCCTATCCCTCATTCTGAGTGTATAATGAGGTCTGGCTCCTAGAGTAGTTATCAGAGTCCGTGTGTTCATGTTTAGAAAGCACTTAGCACATTGTCTGAGATACAGCAAGTATAAAATATATAGTAGCTATTATTTTTATCTTATAGTCTAATGGCCTCTTTTTAAAAAATGAATACATTGAAGCCCAGGAGTGGGAAAATGACTACTCACCTGAGACCAGCCCCAGTAAGTCACGTTGTTGGTTTTAGGGGAAGGTGCATGCCGCAGTAACAAACATATCCCCAGACCTCAGTGCTCCGACACAATGAATGTGACTGTCTCTGCAAAGTCGGGTGCCATCAAGGCAATTCTGCTGCACTGGGAGGTGGCACCTGCTAGAATCCATGGTCTCCACGGCCACCGCGGCGGGGAAGACAGATGTGGACGATGTGGCCAGCTCCTCGCTGCTGTGGCCATCCATGGCTCAGAGCTACTTCCACGGTCCCTGCCCAAGAGTGACTGGGGGTGCAGCCTGATGCGAGGTTATTCGGCGAACACAGCGTGTGCCACACTAATAACACAGAAGATGACGCAAGGTGGCATCCGGTGACGTGCTTCACAGTGGACGAGAACTCTGTGGGACAGTCTGCGATTAAGCAGCCTGGTGAGGGGTATATACTAGCACTGTGGCAGTTTAGGGAAGGGGCAGATAAGAAAGGATAAAAGGGCTGAGCATCATTTGTTGAAGGACAAGTGCTAGCTCAGCACCTAGCCTGAGAACAAGACCCAAACGACAGGTCAAACCAGGAGATGCAGAGAGGGGGGGACCCCTTAGAGCAGCATCTCCTGTGGTGGGGATCCTGCCATCGCCCACCCCTGTCACCAGGGGTCAGGGTGGAGGCAGAAGGCTGAGTTCACAGTGATCAGGGGCAATTCCCTAGATCTGGCTCCTGCTGCCGCCTCTCCCTCTCACTCACCTTGGAGAGACTTCCACGGAGCTCATCTTCCTCCATCGGCCCTGGAATGTATGTTTCCTGGGGGGGGGCGCACAGTGTTGCGGAAAGAGGAATGCATGCAGAATCAACGAATGCTGGCTTCCTGTTCCTCCTTATGCCCCTGACTCCTGTGTGACTTAGAGTGGTTGCTCCCCCTCTCTGGGCTGCAGTCCTCCTTGGTGAAACGAGGAGTTCCCTCACACCCCGTAGGGCTCCAAGCCTCGCCTAGCTAGATTTATAGGATTTATTTGGGAGGGCTAGTCTGGGACTCTCTTCTGGGGAAATATTCAGGGAGGAAAGGATTTCTCCAGAGCCATGGTGGCCTAGAGGTGAGCAGGATGGAAGATGGCATGTGTAAATCTTTGGTGAGGGGCCAAGCTTACATGAGAACGGAGCCGGGATACAGACGCAGCCCCAGAAGCTGAGCCCGACCTCACCAATCTCAGCCCAGAAGTATCAGTCAGTCAGCTCGGTCCTTTGCAACATTCTCTCTCTCTCTCTTTTCTTTTTTTGGAACTAAATAAAGATGAAGGCAAGAGATACCACCCAACGAGGAAACCCAGAGCAGTGTGGATAGTCGCAGCGCTGCTGAGTCCGGAGCTGGACTCTGAGGAATGCAACGAGCTGCCTTTGACAAATCAGGTACCTCAATCTAGTGGGTTTAGGCTCTTGTTTTCTAAATGGGAACTTAATGCCGCTCACTCATTCATGAGTAGGACGCCGTGTCAGAGAGCTAATATAGGAATCTGTTATTTACAAGGGTCTCCACGTTTGTGTTTTTAAAAAACAAACTTATAAATCATACACATCTCAGAGGGAAACTTTTCTGGCATAAATTGTCACCCTCTTATAAATCTCACATTTGCAATCCTTCCTGATCTGTGAGACCGCCCCCATTTGGGGCGGGATCTGAGCTGGGAGTGCCAGAAGCCAGGAGGAGGGTGTTGGGGAGCGCGGCAGTAATTTGTTCCTCATTTTTCCTTCGACTCCTTTTATTTATATATTTTATAGCTTAACTGGGTCTGGGAGTATACCGGTTGAAAAAAAAGTTTCATGTCAGTAAAATAGGTGAGGGGGGGTTGGATTCTGGAGCTAGTTTATTAGGGCTATTTCCTGGATGGTTCCCTGGGGGCAGTCGGACCTCCACAGCCATGCCCAGCTACCATCTTGCATAGCCCTTGGGGCGCTTCCAGCCCACTGGGGTGCACACAGGGGCCTCACCTGCGGCAATCTCTGCCCTGGGCAAGCTCCTTCTTCCCTTGAAAAGGCCAGGAACATCACCCTACCCAGCTCCTCTCCTTCTGCCTCTATTCCTGTAGGGAGCCACCTCCTCCAGGAAGTCTTCTCTAACTAGAACTGCAGTTTGCTGAACACATTAGGATTTATGTTAGCACATGGCAACAGGGACAACGAAGCAGACAGACACTCTATCAGAGGATGAAATAACAAAGATCCCTAAAGCTCTGGTCTTTAGGGATCGCTTCCTACCCATATGTATAGATTTTCCTTGACTTACAACGGGGTTACACTCCAATAAACACATCATAAGTTGAAAATGTCATAAAGCTGAAAATGCACTTAATACACCTAACGTATTAAGCATAGCTTTGCCTTCCCCACCTTAGACGTGCCCGGAACACCAACATGAGCCAACAGCGGGGCGGGATCGTCCAACACAGAACCTATTCCATAACAACATTGAATAGCTAATGTAATTGATTAACCGCTGTATCGAAAGTGAAAAACCATGGTTGTTTGGGTGCAGAAGGGCTGTCAGTGGATCGTCTGTTTATTCTCGTGTGCTTGGCTGGAGCTTTGCTGCTGCCCGGCATCGCAAGGCAGGATCTGACTGCAGAACCCTAGTCCGGGGAAAGCTCAAACTTCAAAATCCAAGGTATGGTTTCTACTGGAAGCATATCGCATGTGCACCATCATGAAGTGGAACCCTTAAGCCGGGGACTATGGCTGAGTAAGTTGGGGTTTGGAATACTGCTGTTTCTCAGGAGATGGGCTCCCATGAGTCCAGCCCCAGGCACAGGCTGCTCCTCCCGCACTGGCCACTAGCGGGCACTAGACGTTTTAAGCTCTTCTGCCGAAGAGGGCTTTTATCTGCTTCTCCCCAGCACAGGCCCCCTGTCCCCATCACTGGTGTTCACTGCCTGCTGTCCACCAGCCCTGGGAAGAACACACCTTCTTCCAGGCCCCTCTGTGCCCATGCAGGTGTTTTCAAGAGGGAATTTGCCTCAAAGTCTTCATTGAGGAATGGAACTGGTTCCATTTTAACTATGGGGAAGCCTTACTTAATACCCTAAATACACTTCCAGAAAGTTGCTAGTAAGATGGGGGGGGGATCCTCTTCTAAAAGCATGGAGAGAGTTTCTGTGTAAAGCAATCTTAGAACAAATCCTTTTGCAAAAAAGTCTTTAGTTCTGAGCAACAGATTGGCAGTTCGGTCACTGTTCTTGACACTTCACTCACGTAACAGCTGATAGTGCAGGCTGTTCGGCTGCCCGCTGTGGGCTCTGTGTGTGTGACCGCCCAGTGTCCCTGCTTGGTCCCCTTGTGTTGTGTCCACCGTGCTGGCCAGAGCGGCCTTCCTAAAGCACCAGACTCCACATACTGTGTCCCCTCTTCAGAAGTGTTCAGGGAGACCCCCTGCCACAGGTGAAGTCCAGCCTCCTTGCCCAGTCGGTCCTCCACCTCCTCCTCCATGCTCTCCTAGCCCATGGAGTCCTTGCCCTGCGCGCTCCCGCCTCACCCCTGCTGCTACCCAACCCCCTGTTAGGGGGGTAGCTGCCCACTGCTCTCTTCTCTCCCTTTGCTGGCGTTGTCCCCGCCAGAAGCAACTCACCCTTCAGCTGGTCTTCCAAATAGCTCTCTTACTCTAGAAGACCCGGCGCTTTCTGCCCTGAATTATAAACTTGATCTATATTTTGTTTCTCTTCACCAGCTACTTAGGGGCTGAGATCTGACTTATTCAATTCAACCGCATGCTTTGTGCATTCTAACGGATCCCTCAGACTTCTAGGAGCAGAGCTTGAAAAGCCTTATTTTAAATGCAAAGAGATTGCTGGCCAGAATGTGAAATGATGTTCTCAAACGCCAAGAACCAATTCTGGTGCTCTAGCCAGCGACACTCAGGCCTCCGCACCTTCCTGCACTACCCCCACGACCCGAGAGCTTCCCCAAGTGTCTCCCCCAGGAGACAGACTATCCTGGGCCCTTCCTCCTCCGGAAGCAGAACTCCATGGCTGAATCCATGCTGCCTTGACCCTCGGGACCCACAAGCCTTCTTCGGCTGCCTTGAACATTTCTCCAATAGTGACCACTCCTTCAGCCCTGCGTGCGACATTGCAATGTCTACCTCCTCCCACCCTGACCCCATTTTCTTGCCTTTCTTGCCAGTGAGACACCATAGCAAGGTCCACTCCTGGGGAGTCATCAGGATCAAAACAGAACTTCCTCTCTCTTTCTTCTCGAACTTGCCCATCTCCGAGAGCACCGTCGGCCTTCCAGGACGGTGTCCTACAGGTCCCTTTCTGAGCGCTGCCCTCAGATAACCAGAGACCTCCAGGAGAGAGCTTTCCAGGGTGAAGGTGACTGTGATGGGCCAGGGGAAGCCTCTAGAATGCGCGTCTCTCCTTTCGAACGCCCCCACTGTAGCACTTCCCACTCTACACAGCGGGCTCCTTGCGTACTCTTGATCACAAGATAATCGCTGAAAAAGCAGGGACGGCACTTTTCCATTGCTGTACGACGGAATAGTCCAAAGTCATTCCACTGGCCTATAAAGCCCCACCCACACAGCCGCGCCTTCCCCCTTACCTCTCTGGCCTCACTCCTCCTCTGCTGTCCTTGGCTCACTGCTCCAGACTTCCACCGTTTTCTGAATATTGCAAGCCTACCATTGCTCAGGGGCTCTGCCATTGCTGTTCAGCTCCCGAATGCACTTCCCCCAGATACTGCAAGGGTTTGCCGCCTCCCTTCCTATGGGCTTCTGTCAAACGTCACTCTTCACAAAAGCCATTTCTGATCGCCACCAAATATACTCCCTGCCCCACTTACCTAATTTCTTTTTTTCTCTTCGGCGCTTAACCACTGACATGCTATGTGTTATACTTAGTTATTTTTTTCTTTCTCTCTGCCAGAATGCAGGCTTTATGAAGACAGGAATTTCTTTGTTTTCTTAACTGCCCTACCCCTGTTGCCCAGAACAGGGCCTGGCACACAGTGGGCATTGAATCAATATTTGTCAATAAATGCATGAATCACACTAAGAATTAGGGCGGGCGCCAGGTCTCATTTTTTTCTCGGCTTATTTTTCCGGGGTGTAGGGAGTTAGAGGTGCAAGACTAGCCACGGAAGCCTGGAGTTGGTGTTTTTCTTCTTCTTTGCTTTGGTTTCCTTTCATTTCTTACTAAACCACCTAAATAAGTTTGTATGATTAAGAAGTGCCTTCCTTCCCAGCACCATTTAGTTCAGAAAAATATTTTTTGGGGTCTGATGTTGGCAGTACCTCAAAACCCAATCATCACACCATAGTGCAATGTACTGAGGGCTGTGAGAGCCATTACATAACATGTAATCTGTACATCAGGGCCACACAAGCAAATCTATAATTTCATTTTATTTATTTTCTTAAAATGTGACAATCCCACATGTTGCTCAAAATGATGAAAGTTGGGGGCGCCTGGGTGGCTCAGTTGGTTGGGCGACTGCCTTCGGCTCAGGTCATGATCCCGGAGACCCGGGATCGAGCTCCACATCGGGCTCCCTGCTCAGCGGAAGCTTGCTTCTCCCTCTCTCACTCCCCCTGCTTGTGTCCCCTCTCTGGCTGTGTTTCTCTCTGTCAAATAAATAAAATCTTAAAAAAAAAAAAATGATGAAAGTTGGGACCAACAGAAGTGCAGGAAATTTATGAGGTGTATCAGTCAAGTCTTGGGGATTCCCCTTTGGTCTGCGCTTGGAAGATAGACCTGAGCAATTTCCCCCTTTACCGCAGCAGTGTCTCGCCCCCGACCTGTGACCATATTAGCAGGCCTGTCTCTTGACGAGTGTGTGAATTCCCCACAGCGTTCCCCTCCCTGGGTCTTGGGAACTGGTTTCTTGGCAGGAGCTGTTTTGAGGCTTGGGTTGGGCAGCTTGTGTTTGAGAAACTCCACCAGGGTCTGTGCCACGCGGAGGGTGGCGGGGGGCAGTCTGGGAGATTTGAAACAGCAGCAGACTTCTCTTTCTGAACAGTGGGCAGGAGCCTGTTGCTGAAATAATGCAAAGCAATTTCAAAGGCCTGTGAGCTGTGATCCCAGGGTCGGGGCTGGACCGACCTGAACCTAGTTTGGGGTCCTCAAGCCCCAGGGGACACTTCACCTGTCCCCCCTAAGGGATCTGCTCTATCTTGCCACTGTTCTGTTCTATCTTATCACTGCTCTTCCTCGACAAGTGACTTCATGTTAAGGGTGACCATGACCATTGTTTATTGGCAGTAATTCTCTAGCCCCATCTCATTAACGCACAAGGCAGGTGCGCAGTCCCAGATTTATCCAGCAGGAGCCTGAGATTCAAACAGTTTAAAGGACGAAGAAATGGAGTGTTGGAACTAGGATGGGAGCCTGCATCAGTGTGGCCCCCAAGCCTCTGCTCCTTCGACTTCATGGTATACAGACCCCAGACTTGTCATCAGCACTGTCTTTATTTAGCCCTATGCAACCAGGGTTCTAGCACTGGCCTCCGTCCTAGCCTACTGTCCCCACATCGTTGGCAGCCACAGGACATGACCACCTGGATCTCACACCCCTCATTTGAGGTCAAGTTCTGGGTGCTCAGGGTACCTTAAATAGTCCTGATCCCACTGCTCAGGGTTCACAGTCCTCTTTCCAGGGTCTGTTGGTGCCCCCCCTTTGACCTGAGGGTAGCCAAAGCCTGCCATTTTGAAAGTAGGACAAGGGAATTGGAGTTTGGACATGTGGTTTGGGGTCTTTGCCTACACGCACACATGGCTTCTTGTTGTGTAGGCTAGAATCAGGTATGGGAGGAGGAGATGGGGGATCCCCGCCAGGCTGCCGCCCCCGTACTGTTCCTGCAGGGCCCACATACACCATGCTTGCCTTTTTCTCTCTGCATGGTTATCATGGCACCCATTAGCTCCAGGAGACTGGAGGAGTCAGAGGATAAGGGAGAATCCACAGGTGGTAATTGCCCCAGGTGTGTCCTCTGACCCCCTGTCTGCCCCCTGATTTCTGTCCCTTGCCTGCCCTGGTCTGCCATGCTCTTTGTGGTCCCTCTTCCTCTCCAGAATGCTCCTCGCAGAGACCCTGAAAATCACCTATATTTTGTGAACCAGCTCTTTGCACCTTGGCCCTACAACCTGCCCTCTAGCTAACCTGACAGACATAGTCCAGACAATATGGAGACCTCAGGGAGTCTTTCCTCAGGGGCAGGCTGTGGGCACTCTGTTATTTGCTGACCAGATGACAGGGAAAGGTGGGAGCTGAGGGAAAGACTGTCTGTAGTAACACCGAGCACCTTCTCACCGCCCTTTGCTCTCCAGCCATCCCCTACGGGATCCACACCGACCTGGGCTTTTATGAAGCCATAGCGCCTGGCTGCAAAGAGATCCTCTGGATCCCAGAGCGGGTTCCTCTTAAGATGAAATTGTTCAGCCTGTGGGGTGTGGCGCTACATCTGAAATCCGATGACGACTCAGGCTTTCCCCAGGTACCTCCCTCCCACCTCTCCACCCGCACCTTCCACCACGCCCCTAGTTAAACTCAGCCCCAGCTAGACCTGGTTCTTCAGAAACCAGTCCACACGCTCAAAATCTATGTCTTGCTGGTACCATTTTCCTTGCTGCGAATGTCCATTCTTATTTTTCTCATTCTATGAATATTTTGCCCATTTCTCAAAGTCTTTATCAGTGGCAGGTCTTACCGTATGGGGTGCGCTTGAAGAAACTAGTTGCTTAGTCAAGAAAAGAAGACTAGAAAGACATCAAAGCTGGTGTGAAGCCAAGGAATTGTCCTCTGGAAGAGGTGGCAGATCTAGTACAGGGGACCCCAGGAGGCCAAACCAGAGGCCACCAGGGAAAGGGCTCAGCTCAATGTAAGAAAGATCCTCCAGGCAGTGAAAGAAACCAAAATGCGGAGCAGAATGACCTGAATAGCATCACGTTTCTGGGCAGGTACTGATGATGTTCACAGGGGGGTGGTTCTTTGGGGCCGATGAACACAAAATTTCATCACCAAGAGTAAGGTTGGTCTACAGGACCATGAAGGTCCCTTGATCCTGAGATCCAAAAGTTTTTAGTGTCACCTGCCCTGGAAGTTCCTCTATAATCACCTGCTAGATTCGTATGTCTAGACCACTGAGAACTGAGACTCCTATGTTTACTCCTTATTGTGATCACCTCATCTACTATTAGTTACCCTAAGTAGACTAAAAACTCCTTGAAGTTAGGGACTATTTCTTAGATGGTTGCTCCTCCTGAATATAGTAGGGCGGTTCAATACGTGCGTCCTTTTAAAATGATCATCTTTTCTGATCGTAAAATAGATTTTTGCTCATTAAGTAGAGTTCAGAAGCTATAAAATACCAGGAAGAATACAAAAACCATCTCTAATCCCATCCTCCAGTAATAACCACTGCTAAACATGCTTGTGTACTTCCTCCCAGTCTCTAATACATATTTATTTTCTGAAATGAGGAGAACAAACTTATGAGGAAACTTTGTGGTTTTTAGACTCATCAACCAAGTGTGGTAGCGAAGAAACTCCCTCAGACCTCTGGGATGGTGGAGTTCGGTCCAGAACTGTCTGCTCTTGGTGCCTCCTCTGAAGCAGGAGAAGGGAGGAGCTCTGCAGTCACGGAGGGCTGCCTTCTGTTGCAGGTGAAGTGCCCAAGAGTCACTCACTCATTTTTGCAGCCTGTGCCTCCCTTCCGACCCTAGGATGTTCCTCATGGTCAAATGCACGCTCTCATCCTTCGCAGTTACCAGGGGTCTCCACGGGGAGGACTAGTCTGGCTGGAGATGTGTGTGTGTGTGTGTGTGTGTGTGTTTTCCTTTCTCCCTAACTCACTGAGAGCTTGGCAAGGCCAGGAGAGAGGCCTCTGATTATTTTTAGCCCCTTGTTCCTCCGAATGGATTGTGCATAACAAAAGAATGCTAATGCTCAGTGTCTTTATGAAAGCACTCGAGTTCATCAGCTTTGCAAAGAAGTGAAATTAAATCAAGATTTAATTGGGATATGCATGTTTTATTCATGCTACTAACCACAGGAGAAGCCAGCAAGCTGAAGGTAAAAAAGAGGGGGAAAAAATCTTTTGAAAAGTTGTTTCTCTCTGATTAAATAGAGATAGTTTCCAACTTCAAAGGGAGCAGGCCTTTAATGTATTTTAAATGCTCAACTACGCTTGGCCTGGCCAACTCTGCGGCCGGTGGGCGACAGCAAACTGGGCATGGCCTGCTCCTGCCTTCACGCCTGGCCTCGAGAAACAGCTATGCGGCTCCTGGTCCCACCCTCTGAGGCCCCACAAACCCCTGTCCCAGAACCCTGGGGAGAGGAGTTAGGCGTTGGGCAGTGAACAGCTCCTTCCACCCAAGTCAGAAGGACAAATAGCGCCAGACATTAAGACTTTCCCCCTTCATTAGACATCTCTTCCCTGGTCGGGGACACAGTGAGTGCCTAGCTAGCTGTGTCGGGTACAAAGATAAAGCAGTCCCAGCCTGAGCCTCTTGCACCTAACAATATAGGACGAGAGATTAAACAAAGACCTGAAATAACATGGGAAAAAGAGAGAGAAGGCAAAGGTTGCCGGAAAGGTTTCAGATGCTTTGAGAGATCAAAGGAAGGAACAACTCCACAGCGAGAGCAAAGAGAGCTTTACGGAGGAGGTGGCTTTTGAGTCGGGGCGAGAAGAATGTCTGGAATCCCTGTGTGTGCAGATCCGGAGAAAGTGCTCCAAACAGCGCGGCTGAGTCAAGTCGGTGGCGATGGGAAGCTTGAAGGGTGTTTCGGGGGTAGACAAAGGGTCTAATTAATTGGCTGTGCCTTCTGAGTCGTGTGGTGTAGCAGTGGGAGAATCTGGAAATACAGTTTGGGACAAAAGCACAGGGAGCCTTAAACTCAGGCTGAGCAGTTTATAAAATGAGAGGAGTGGCTTGAGTTTAGGGGACAGAATCACCAATTCAGAGACCCATAGAATTGGAAGAGATTTTCGGGGTCTTCTGGTCCAAAGACGGCCCCTCTCATGGCTCACTACCTCCTGTGACCGTGGCCGACATCACCCACCCATCTTGCTCCCCTTCTTTTGAAAGCAGAATGAAGCTTACAGTCTTTTTGAAAAAAAAAAAAAGCAGACACGTTGCCACTGCAGGACTGTGGCTATCTGAACTTTTTGTCTGCCACTCTTTGATATTTCATAGCCCCAAAATATCTACAGGAAGTGGGTGGGACAGGTTATTTGAGCTTTCCATAAAAGTAGGCTAGGTGATTTGGCTTTAATTACCCACTAAGAAAAACCTTCAAGTCCTCTTAAAGTATCAAATAGGTAACTAGATAGCATGGAATTAGCAAGAAATTTAATTAAGGGAAAACACGAGAGGTAAAGGCAAACAGAAGATATTTTTCCCTTAAGAGTATTGGCCAATTTGGGGAATTTTGAACTTTTAATTTGAAATCCTTATGGATGAAAGATAACAGAAATCAAAATCCAAGGCTATAAGGGGTTTGAAATCTATTAGGTAACACGTTCCACAACAAGCTGGTATAAATCTGAACCAGAAGGAATCCAGCCCTCTTGCCAATTTGTGGTCCTGTTTCCCAGCTCCTAGGTGGTTCAGGGAGCCTCAGGCCATGAACGTGGTATAGGATAGCCCTACACTGGTAGATTCATGCGCTTAGAAGAAGCAATGCAAGTTGTCTCCACTTTATCCATGGCCTCGAGGTTTACAGATAATTATTTAAAGTCCAAAAAGTACCATAGAATCAAAGATAACCAAGTCACAAGAGAAAAAACCATAATGGGTGAAAAAGGAGAAATGAAAAACAAAAGAAACATATCTATAGAAACTTCATTATCAGAACGATCAGACAAATTTATTTATTTAATTATTAGTAATTTTTTTATCATGTTATGTTAGTCTCCACACAGTACATCATTAGTCTTTGATGTAGCGTTCCATGATTCATTGTTTGCGTATAATACCCAATGCTCCGTGCAATCCGTGCCCTTCTTAATACCCATCACCAGAATCACCCATCCCCCCACTCCCCCCAAAACCCTCAGCTTGTTTCCCAGAGTCCATAGTCTCTTTGGTTCATCTCCTCCTCTGGTCTCCACCTCTTCATTTTCCCCTTCCTTCTCCTAATGCCCTCCATGCTATTCTTAATGGTCCACAAATGAGTGAAATCATATGATAATTGTCTTTCTCTGTTTGACTTACTTCACTTAGCATAATCCCCTCTAGTTTCATCCATCTTGATGCAGATGTTGGGTATTCATTCTTTCTGATGGCTGAGTAATATTTCAGTGTGATATTATCCACTCATCTGTTGAAGGACATCTCGGATCCTTCCACAGTTTGACTATTGTGCATTGGGGTGCATATAGCCCTTCTTTTCACTACATTTGTATCTTTGGGATAAATACCCAGTAGTGCAATTGCTGGGTCATAGGGTTTTTTTAACTTTTTGAGGAACCACCACACTGTTTTCCAAAGTGGATGCACTAACTTGCCTTCCCACCAATGGTGTAAGAGGGTTCCCCTTTCTCCACAACTCTTCCAACATTCATTGTTTCTTAGCTTGTCAATTTTTGCCATTCTAACTGGTATAAGGTAGTATCTCAATGTGGTTTTGATTTGAATTTCCCTGATGGCTAATGATGATGAACATTTTTTCATGTGTCTGTTAGCTGTTTGTATGTCCTTTTTGGAAAGGTGTCTGTTCATGTCTTCTGCCTATTTTTTGACTTATTTGTTTTTTTGGGTGTTGAGTTTGAGAAGTTCTTTATAAATCTTGAATATCAGCCCTTTATGCATAGTGTCATTTGCAAATATCTTCTCCTATTCTGTGGGTTGCCTCTTTGTTTTGTTGATTGTTTCCTTTGCTGTGCAGAAGCTTTTTTTTTTTTTTTTTAAGATTTACTTATTTGAGAGAAAGAGAGAACCCGTGCATGAACAAGCAGCAGGACAGGGGAGAGCAAGAGAAAGAAGCAGGCTCCCAGCTGAGTAGGGAGCCTATTGTGGGACTCGATCCCAGGACTCTGGGATCATCACCTGAGCTGAAGGCAGACACTTAACCCAGGTTCCCTGGACATACATTATAAAGCAACTATGTTTCCTCTGGGTTGCAGCTTGGATTCCCAGAGAAACTGGGTTGACTCTGAGATGGACATTAAAGATTAGAAGGTTTGATGAGGAATTTCCTGATGAGGAAAGGAAAAAAAGCAGAACTGGGGGGGGGTGGAGAGAAGTCAGGCTGGTCTCATACCACAGCAGGAGGAGCTGTGAAGCTAGGATAGCTCATTAGCGATGCCCTGAGTTGGAGATAGGGAGTCAGGTCTTTAAATTCTCAGCACAACCAGTCTTTAGCTATGGATCACCTCTGGAAGGAACCTCTTTCCAACTGAGGCAAATTTCAAAGAGAGTGTCAAGCAGCAAGATTCTTATAGGCTGAATAAATTAATTCCTTATTCCTGAAAGACAGTTGGACAATGTAGCACAGCACCATGGCCCTGTTTAAGGAAATAAGAACAAGTGTGATTAAAATTTGTATGAGTAAGAAATGATAAAGATTGACTCATTGGATTTTTTCTTTTTTTTTTTTTTAAGAATTTCTAGGGTGTTTGTATGGTGCAACTGGTTAAGCATCTGATTCTTGGTTTTGGCTCAGGTCATAATCTCAGGGTTGTGAGATTGAGCACCATGTTGGGCTCTGCACTCAGTGCAGAGTCTGTTTAAAGTTTCTCTCTCGCTTTCCCTCTGCACGCCCTGCTCTCCCCCCCCTCTCTCTCTCAAATAAATAAATCTTTTAAAAAAAAGGGAATGTCTGAAAAGAAAAATCCGACTACCTAAATTAAAATTCCAAAGAATGAATTTAACTGTGGATTAAACAAAGTTAAAGAAAGAATTAGTAAATTGGAAAATATGCTAGAAGAAAACAGACTATGTATGTCATGAAGAGACTGATAAGTACAAAATGCCGAGAAGTGGTTAAGGGATATAGACGATAGAAGAAGAGCATCTAACATACATTTAATCTGAATCCCAACATAGGAGAGAAGAAATAGAGCAGAAATAATATGTGAAGAGATGATGAGTAAAAATTTTCAGGACCAATGAATCTTGTGAATCTACAAATTCAAAAATCCTTATAAATCTCAATTCAGACAAAGGAAGCATATATATCATAGAACACCAGAGGAAAAGAGGAACTCTTAACAGTGGTCATAAGAGAAAGGTAGATTGCCTCCAAATGAATGAGTTTGACCAGTTGCTGACTTCCCAACAATCATAAAGGAGGTTAGGCAATGCTGACAAAAATTAATAGCTAATGAAAAATTCTATACCCAGTAAAAATACCTTTCAATAATGATGACAAATTAGGACATTTTTAGGTAAGTAAAACAGAGTTGTCCTCAACAGAACCTTAATAAAAGAAATTCCAAATGATGTATTTCAGGCAGAAAGAAAATTATTCCATGTAGAAAGTATGAAAGGGGGTGCCTGGGTGGCTCAGTGGGTTAAAGCCTCTGCTTTCAGCTCAGGTCATGATCTCAGGGTCCTGGGATCGAGGCCCACATCGGGCTCTCTGCTCAGTGGCGAGCCTGTTTCCTCTGCTCTCTCTGCCTGCCTCTCTGCCTACTTGTGATCTCTCTCTGTGTCAAATAAATAAATAAAATCTTAAAAAAAGAGAGAAAGTATGAAAGGCCGAAAGGAATCAAGAGAGAAAGACTGTAAATAAGTGGGTAAAGTCACATGAACATTGAATGTACAAAACATAGTAATGTGGTCTTGCAGTTTAAATTTAAAACTATTAAAAATAAATTTAAAACTATTAAAAATAAATTTAAAAACTATAGGATTAACAGAGTGATAGTGTTCTAAGATTTTTGTATTGTCCAATATACAGGTGAAGATATTCACTATTTGGCTTTAAAAATTTAGGGACACATCTTGTATTCTTTAGACTATATTGGTCATGACTCAGCACAGGAAAACAGAAACAAAGCATTTCAAGAAGAAATAATTTCCATGATAATATTCTTTGCCATGAAATCCATTTTGTGTGATATTAATATAAGCACTCCAGATTTTGTAACCAGTGGTATAGCATAGTATGTCTTTCCCTAGCCTTTAACTTTATATAAAATTTACTATCTATTCATCATAACAAGAAAACACTTAGCAAAGTAGGAGTAGAGGGAAACTTTTTCTTTCGATAAAATATATTTACCAAAACCTATAACAAACATCATACTTAACAATGAAGATCTAAAAGCTTTCCTTTTGAGGACAAGAACAACACAAGGAATTATACAACCTCCACTTCCATCAGTTCAACATTGACTAGAGGTTTTGGTCAGCACAGGAAGAACCTTCCTTCTCCTTGACCACCAGAAATGATTGAGAAGGAAAGAAAAAGTTCATCACTTAAAAAATGATTTAACTGTTCATATAGAAAATCTCCCTACTCCCTGCCAAAACCCACAGATGCATTTTAAAATAGAATAAGAGAGTTTTAACAAGTTTGCTGGATGAAAAATAAATATAAAAAAACATTTGTTAGAATATTTGTACCACCATATATGAAGACTTACTATAAAGATGTGATACTTCAGGGTGTGGTGTGCTGGTACAGGGATAGTTAAAATACAGCAGTGACACAGAATAGCAAGCCAAGCAGTAGACTCTTGATACAGCAGAGAGGGGAACACCACAGATCATTAGATAAAAGACACACTTTTCAACAATGGTGCCAAGACAATTGGATATCCATATGAGAGAAAAAGAAATTAGATATCTGTCTCTCATCATACACTAAAATCAATTTCAGATAGATTAAAGACCTGGTTATGAAGTCAAAATTATATTGCCTTCTGAAATTTCAGTACCAGAACAAGATACTATAGATTGACTTTTCCCTGCTCCTCCTCTCCAAATATAACTGAATACCCAGAAATTATTAAACAGAAAATGATGAAAAGAACTCTGAAAGCTGGAAAGAAAAAGGCAGACTGGCTAGAGACCCTGGGACTGGAGGAATAACAATGTGGTGAGGTCCCTGGGTTTTTTTCATTTCTCATATACCCTTGAACTGGTCACCAGAGAAGCCTACCACAGCAGAACCGCTGTTAAGTGTACACAGGAAAAAGAGAGAAGGAAAATCTTCTGTCTTTGGCAAAGGACCAGGAAAAGGGAAGCCCGATAGAGATCTAGTAGAGAACACCAGTCCTTGTTCCATACATGAGGACCTGGCAGTGGTAGCAGTGAAAGCAGCCACCTCAACACCTTCTCCACATCTAGGGCCCTGGGGGATGGTTCCATTTGCTTGCAACAGCCTCAGGAAATCCCCAGACCATCCAGACCAGGTCCTGCTCCATATACCAGGCTCAATGGGTGGGCTAATCCATGTGCATTGGTGAAGCCCTAGGTTGCCTTATTACACCAGTGGGTTATGCCTTCCAACAGGACAACAGTGGATCCCTGTGTCTCTCTGCCTTCAACCTAGTGACCAAAGACACCCAGGCCAAGCGTTTTCCTCTTCTTTACCAAATGTCTCCCAGACAGCAGGTGGCTTAAGGAACTTCTGCCACTGCAGACAGTGCTAAGCATTGGACAAGTGTCCTAATAGAACTAGAAGAAACAAAACAAGCCAAAATAACATGGCAAGTACTCGGAAAACTAAACTTTCATTAGAACTAAATCCACAAAAGCAGGGGAGAACCCATATGTGAAACTTTAAAAGGGTAACTGTCTGCTAAAATCAATTTAGATAAGATCAAGAGTCTCTTAACATAATATCCAAAATGTCTGGAATACAACAACAACAACAAAATGTTTCTCATACTAAGAAACTAGCAGAACACACTTGAAAGAGAAAAGATAATCAGCAGATGTTAATCCCAAGATATTGGAATTATCTGACAAGAATTTTAAAGCAATTCCCATAAAACTGGTCCAATAATCAATTATAAATTATCTTGAAGTAATAAAAAAGATAGAAAATCTCAGCAGTGAAATAGAAGTTATAAAAAAGAACCAAACAGAAATTATAAAACTCAAAAATACAATAACTTTTTTAAAAAAAGCCTTGCTGGATGGAATCAAATACAGAGTAAAGATGACAAAGCACAAAATCCATGAACTTGAAGACCAATCAATAGAATTTGTTCAGTCTGAACAATCAAGAGAAAACAGGCTGGAAAAAAAAAAAAGAATAGTCTTGGAGATTTATATAACAAATGACTAACATTCATATAATTGGAGTTCCAGAAGAAATAATGGCTGAGAACTTTCCAAATTGGTAAAAGACAAAAAAATACAGGTACTTGAAGCTGAGTGAACCCCAAACAGGATAAACCAAAAGAAATCCAAAAAAGATACATAATAATTAAACTTCTGAAAACTAATGAAGAAGAAAAAAAAATCTTAAAAGCACCAGAGAGAAATGACATATTATCTCTAAAAGGTCACCAATTTGAATGGAAGAGGATTTGTCATTTATTAGTTCTAAAAGAAGTGTCAACCTTGAATCTGGTGATGGCAAGTTATTTTTTGTTTGTTTGTTTGTGTTTTGTGGGGGTGTTTTTTTTGTAGACATAGACAAGCTTATTTTAAAATATTTATGGAGCGGCACCTGGGTGGCTCAGTTGGTTAAGCGACTGCCTTCAGCTCAGGTCATGATCCCGGAGACCCGGGATCGAGCCCCACATTGGGCTCCCTGCTTGGCAGGAAGCCTACTTCTCCCTCTCTCACTCCCTCCGCTTGTGTTCCTCCTCTGGCTGTGTTTCTCTGTCAAATAAATAAAAGTCTTCAAAAAAATTTAAAATATTTATGGAAAGATAAAGGCTCTAGAGTAGCCAAAACGATTTTGAAAAAGAGGAATAAAGTGGGAGAGACCCTCTCCCTAATGTTAATTCCTACTGTATGGCTAGGTTATTCAAGAAATGGGGTACTAGTGGAGGGATAGACACATAGATCAATATCACAGAATAGAGAACCCAGAAATAGATCTACACAAATATATCCAACCAATTTTTAAAAAGATTTTATTTATTTATTTGACAGAGATAGAGATAGTGAGAGAGAGGGAATATAAGCAGGGGGAGTGGGAGAGGGAGAAGCAGGCTTCCCGCTGAGCAGGGAGCCTGATGTGGGCTTGATCCCAGGACCCTGGGATCATGACCTGAGCTGAAGGCAGATGCTTATGACTGAGCCACCCAGGCACCCACATTATCCAACCAATTTTTAACAAAGCAAAAGCAACTAAGGAAAAAGCGATAGCCTTTTCAATAAATGGTGCAGGGGCTATCCTCCACATAAGATGGAGTTTGACTTAAGCCACACATCTTCTATATAAATGTCAGCTCAAAATGGATCATGGACCAAGTTCTAGGTAAAAACCAAAGTAAAACACCTATGGGTTCTAAAACTTGACAAAGAGTTCTTAGATTTGACATCAGAAGCAAAATTCACACAAGGAAAGGATAATCAATTGACCTGATTAAAATGTATAAATTTTGTTCTGCAAAAAAACTGTGTAAAGTGGACAAAAAGATAAATCAAATGGGAAGAAAATATTTGCAAACTACATGGCTAACAAAGAACTTGTATCCAGAATACATAAATAACCATCAAAACTCAGCATTAAAAAAAATCCAATTAGAAAATGGGCAAAATACATGAACAGATATTTAATCAAAGAACACACATAGATGACAAGAACATGATGTCAGACATTATTAGCCATTAGAGAATTGTAAATTAAAATCATGAGAGAGCACTATACACCTATCAAAGTGACTAAAGCAAAGAACACTGATAACACAAAATACTGGCATGGATGTAGAGTAACTGGTTCACATGTATATTGCTGATGGGAATATAAAATGCTACAACCATCTTGGAAAATAATTTGGCATTCCCTTTTTAAAAAATAGACTTACAACAAGTGTACACTGAAGCAGTTATTCCAGAGAGCTTGTACAAGAATATCCAGAGTAGCTTTATCTGTAATAGTCCCATACTAGGAACTACCCAATATCTTCTGCTATGTGGAAGATAAAATAAGCCTTGGTAAATTTATACCATGGGTTACTAGACAGCAGCAAAAAGGAATGAACTTGATATTGTAGAATCTTGGATGACCCTTAAGGAAATTATGTTGAGTTTAAAAAGCCACTGTTAAAAGAACATGCACTGTGTCATTCCATTTATATTGCATTCATGAAATAACATACTTACAGAGATAGAGAACAGATTAGCAGTTGCCCAGAGATAGAATAGAGGGAGAGAGGGGAAGTTCTAAAAGGGCGGCCCTAGGGAGTCTTGTGATGGTGACACAGTTATGTATACTGATTATGGTGGATGTTCCATGAAGGTATGTGTGATAACATTGCATAGAGGGACACAAACGCACACCCATGTATGCATAGTTGCCTACACGAGTACCTATGACACTGGTACAATTGGAGTATGTTGTACAGATGGTAGAAATTCCTAGTAGCAATGTTGAGCTCTTGCCACACAAGATGCTAATAATGGGAGAAGCTGGATGAAGGACTTGCCCATACATTTTTTAGCACTTTCCTGTGACTATAATTATCTCAAAATAAAAAGTTTCAAAAATTGTATTTCTCTTAGAAGATAAACTAAAATACCCTCATGGCCCCAAGGTAAGGAAGAAGTTTTTTTAACAAGCTACAGAAGGCACTAGGTATAATGGACATTTCCTCAGTATTCAATGTAACTCAGACTCCTAGTGGGACATGATATTATTATTTATCAGGAAATCTCATTTTGAAATTATTTTCTAGCTTGCCTTCTACTTTACTTAAACTTATCCAGATTTTCCTTTTGTCCCTTGGACTTCTTTATTCATTCGATAAACAAATACTAAGCACTTACTCTATGCCAGGAACTCCTTTAGGTTGAAATATAGCTGGGAATGAAACAGATTTTTCAAATTGATAAGCTTCCTATCCTGACAGGGCTTTCAGTTTAGTGCTAGTTGGTGGATGAGAAGACAGAAAAATGTGCAAGTGGTTAAGTAAAAAACGGCATGTCAGTGATGAGCGTTATTGGGAAAAAAGTCATGGTCAGGAAATAAGATGCTGGGGAGAGAAAAATAGACAGTTTTAAGTAGAATGGTCAGGGAGGTCCTCACGGAGGAATCTTTGGACAAAGAATTGAAGGAGAAGACAGTGGCATGAAGCCATCTAGGGGGAAGAGTGCTCAGAACAAAGCAAGAAAAAGTCTCCAATGCCTGGCCTGCTCGGGGAAAAGTGAGAAGCCACCCTGCACAAGCCTGCGCCCTGCCCCTTATCTGCAAAATTGCAAACTAGAAGTAGGGCCAGCAATCTGTGTTTTCACAACCCCTCAGGGGATTCTGATGTCCACTCATTTAAAAAACACTGCTCTGCTCTAAATGATGTGTAAAGCATCTGAGAGTCTTGAGCAAAAGAATGACATGATCTGATTTACCACTTGGCTTCTGTGTTGGAAATACTTTGTAGGAAGAACAAGGGTGAACTTGGATGGACTCGCTAGTCAGAAGGCTGTTGAGATGACCCACGGGAGAGATGACAGTCTAGGGCCATCGTGGTGGAGGCAGGAGGGGATTGCAATCACAGATTCCCAAAGGTTCCTCTCCAGAGGAATTGTATTCTTTGGAGCTGGGTCACATGGTTTCACACACAACTCCCACAGAGAAGATGTTCAGATGCATGAGTTCGCACTTTCTAGAGCTCCGGAATATTTTGTAAGGAAATACCACCACACTCGCACTTCGTGGAACCACTCTGCATACTTCAGTATCTCCGCTATATAAACTTATCCTGATTTATTCCAAAGCAGTTTAACATTTCCATTTCTGGGCTCCCTGTTCCCTCATAGGACTCATCAATCCCCTCATATGTAAGAAGAAGGTCACTCTGACTGCAAAGCCCATTTGAAAAAAAAAAAAATTGTCATCTATTATCCCAAGAACCGTAGCCCAGGCTAGGATGACAAGTCTGTCATTTTTCAATGGTGAGGTGTGCTTTCCCGAGAATGGCTGGACTTGGTGTTTGTGGGATCGCTGCCGCCAGTGCGCTAGGAAGCCCGTAGTTGGTTCAGTTATAAATGTTGACAGGGACAGGTGATGAGGATGGAATGAACGTTTATAAGAATTACATGCATCTCTGAGTGTTTATTTATTTGATCTTTTTGAAATTAATCTTAGAGTTTCTACAACATATAATGCTAAACACATGTCACTTACTTTGAACTTAATACAGTGCATGGAAATGTTTATAAGAATTAGAGGCACTCGAGAGTCTGTCACGGGTTAGACTATTGACACAATCTGCTTATGCCTTCTGAAAATTGCTTTTAGTCACGGACAAGTATATGTTGCTCTTTTAAGGGTTCAAGCGCTGAACTCATTCTTGTGGTGTCTGAGAAGAACGAAATTGCTAATTGTGTTTACAATAAAATATGTGAATAAATAAACAGAGTGTGTTAATATTTTATTAGAATTGTTAGGATTTGCCAGAGCACCATTCATTCCAGTAGGTACAACTAGTAGATTCTATCTCTCCTGTCAAGTCCTATTGATTGTTACTAACTGCTTGGAACTCCATAAGAATTGGAAGACTGAGTCTGCTTACAGCATGAAAGGATTATGTTCAGTGGGAGTGGCCTGCCATTGGTGGGGGGTAGCTTTGGAGCCCCATAACGTCCAACACTGCCATAGAACAAAAAGACTCAACTTTGTAAAGATATAGTCAGAATTCCCCAAACTGGACATTTCTTTTGGTTCACTGTCTGCCTTTGGCTCACGTCATGATCCCAGAGTCCAGGGATCGAGCCCCACATCAGGCTTCCTGCTCGGCGGGAAGCCTGCTTCTCCCTCTCCCACTCCCCCTGCTTGTGTTCCTTCTCTAGCTGTGCCTCTCTCTGTAGAATAAATAAATAATATCTTTAAAAAAATACTCTGTTTGGCTTTCGAGATGCATAGGCTCTGTCTTGGCCTGCCCCCCATGCAGATGATACCCCAGGTCTTCTGCACATACCCTTCATTTAGTCTGGTTTCCATGTTGTCTCACACAGAAATAATGATAATTTGTCTCTGAGTACTTGTTTAAAACGACCACCCAGCCTGAAATGTACACTGTCCTCTGCTCTGTCTATTCAATTTCTATCCATCTTTTAAGATGTGGTACCAACCTCTATAGACTACAGAGTCTTTCCCGATTACCCTGATACCTCCCCCCTGACATTCCCATCTTGATTTCCTAGAAACTTGGGTTAACCGTGAGAGATAGAAACCACAACATCTCTCTTAAAGCAAAAAATTAAAAAAATAAAAAAATAAAAAAAATTAGATGACGTATTGAAAATACAGTAGTGTTGAAAAGTTTGGGGGAGGATGCTCTAGATTGCATTTCTAGAAAGACTTGTGACATACTGCAGAATTTATCCACCTGGATAGGAAGGAATCGAGACAAAACCCTAGAACATTTGGTTTAGGGACATGCCATTTTAGGTCAAGTCCAGGAATTCAGGATGTTATTTGCATTATGACTGTTGTCTCAAGAACCACAGCCATCCTGCGAAAGCGCACTAGAAAAAAACAGGGGATGTCCTGTGCCTGACATCTTGGCATGCAAGAAGCTAGTGACTGGATTCGGAACCATGCTGCACCAATGTCACACCCTCCCACCCTGCTTGCCAGCAGAGGACAGCGGACGCCTGCAAAGGAGTCCCACCTCTGTCTTCTAGATCTTGCATGAGTAAGATGTATTGTCTGAACCCAAATCTTAAAATCCAGCTGAAAGAGCCTGGGAAATGTAGCTCATATTCCACTGTCTACAATATAGAAAGGCACATGGGAAGCAGAGTGGGGGGATGGATGGGGACACCTATTTGCCATATTTGTCACGTTCATCACAAATTACTATATTTAAAAGCTGCCAAGCCTGTCCTGCCATTTCCCCGTTTAAAACCACTCATTGCCTCTTAATAGCCTACAGCACGAAGCCCTGACTTCTTAGCACAGCATAGAAGGCTCTCTGCTGCTCTCTATTGTGGAGGACAGCCTGTAATGTAGTATGCGGGGGAATTCAGAGCCATGGGTGATTTTCTAGGTATTCATTGGACATTTCAAAAAAAAAAAAAAAAAAGGAGAAGATAGTGATAGAAATGAAACTGTTTTCATTTTTCCCTTAACTCTCCCAATTTAAACAACCTAGCAACTAAGATATCACAACCAAAAGTCATGGAAAAGATCTATAATAAAAGTCGAAATCATGGAGTCCTGATGAACTTGAGAGTGAGGGAGGAAGTCAGAAGAATCTTATCTCAAAAAGCGGGGTATAAGAAAGCCAGGTTTTGATTACTGTGCAAAACAGCAGAGCGGGGGAACTCTAGAGGCCTGAAGCTAGAAAAACCATCCTAGTCATCCCTCCATCAAAAGCCCTATTTTACATTTGTAGGGTTTTCTGAAACCTTGGGTCACATCCTGGGAACATATGCGCAAAATAAACTGAGATGAAGCCCAGATGCTTGTGGACACAGTTCAAAGCTATGGCAGCTCGCGGCTGACCTGCGAGTGAGATTGGGGGGCCGCCCTCCGTGCTCTGCCTCTATGACGCTCCCCGCAAAACAAACACAAAACGCTATTTTTGCTTTTTGCCTTTATCATGAGAGCACAACTCCCCTTCGGATTGCTTTCAGTTGGCGAAACCGATACTGATGTAGGTCTTTCATAAAAGCAGAGTGGCCTAACACAAACTTTTAAGAAGTGGGGATCCCTGCATCTATCATTTTCTACAGCTGGTTGTGACACTGCTGTTCATATTTAGGATGTCTTTTGTCTGTTACCCATTTCATATATCCCCATATATCAGTTAGCACCTCCCCTAGGTGCGATTCTATTCTGGGCGTGGAGGTGCTTTTGCCCCATGCCTTCCTTTTGGAAGGACCTGAGCTGTTCACCCTCCCTGTAGAGATGCAGAGAGATCTTCATGAACTTTCACTGTTGCTGATGAAGCCACACCAGAGGAGTCCCAGAAGATCCCCTGCATTGATTCCTTTCTCTTCCCTGCTCCCCCTTTGCAGCAGCAACCTTATTTTCTCTCCATACTGAGGATTCACCATCCCATCTAACACTGCAGAATTATTGTTATTATTATTATATTATTATTATTATTGCATCTTCTCCCAAGAGTGCAAGAACCCCAAAACATCCAGGAGGCAATCACGACCTCTGATTTATTTGGTGGAATAATGTTTGTGTTTCTCCGTGGACACATTCCTCTATTGAGAGGTCATGTAGCATAGTGGGAAAGGGCAGGAGCACTGAGCTTAAACCACATGTGCTCAGATTCCAGCCCCGCCACGTACCTCTCTGTGCTCAGTCTCCTCATGCACAAAATGTGGACAGAATAGTTTACTCACAGAATGGTTACGAGGACTGATAGCTATAACAACTATGAAGCATTCCATGTAAGTCGTACAACAGAATGACTCGTACATGAGCGTTTGTTATTAGCTACTACCGATGAGTGCTAAACAAGAGGAACACAGTTACAAGGACTGGAAGCAAACTAAAACCTAGATACAACTATGAAACTTGTACATAAAGCCTTGTGTGTCGCTTCTTCTCCAGACTGAGGATTATGTTAGGGAGGGAAATACGATCATGTGTTGGTTGCTTATTCAAAGCACAATGCTAGCACAATCTCCCAAGATTTTTCCACAACTGGGACACATTTTTACAAAAGTCCATATCCTTGTTTTTTCAGGCCACCTATTTCATGCTGATGGTGGTATGGTAAGATAATGAATCCCATAGGTATCAGCCCATTGTCTTCAATCTTTTCTATAAGGTATTTGATAAGAAATGATGTGGTGACTGTCATGATGACATCGAAGGCATTATTTAGACCATAGATGATATGGGGCAAAATCATATTGATCCAATGCGGGGATGGTGGTAAATCACTGTCCTTTCATAACGGATGGGTGTGTAATCAACCCACCGACTTGATGCTCCACGGTCACCTTGAAATACTATACTCTATCACATGACAGGGTTGTTGGCTGTTGCATCTGTAAATGGATGTGGACAAGTCCTTAGTCTCTGTTCCCGTCAGCTTCTGTTTACATGGCTACATAGATCTTCTGTTTCATGCGTGAACTACTTCTATAATATCGTTCACTTCCTCAGAACACAGACTATTCTCTGAAGAATGGAATCCTCACACAGACTTGCTTTGCTCGTTAGAATTTGAGCAATATTTTAATTTTCAACTGCTGCCATAAAAAATTATCACAAATTCAATATCCTAAAACAACACAGATTTATGATCTCATGGTTCTGTAGGTCAGAAGTCTGGCATGGATCTCATCACTAAAATGAGTGTCAGCAGGGCTGCACTTCTTTCTAGAAGCTCTGGGAAGAATCTGTTTCCTTGCTCATTGATGCTGTTGACAGAATTCAATTCCTTGAGGTTGTAGGAATGAGGCGCTCACTTCCTTGCTGGTTGTCAACCAAGGGCTATTTTCAGCCTTTAGAGGCCCTTGCATTCCTTAGTTCATGTTCCAATTTATCCATCTTCAAAGCCTGCAATGGTGGGTCGAGTTCCTTCCCCACTTTAAATCTCTTCTGCCTCGGGGCGCCTGGGTGGCTCAGTTGGTTAAGCAACTGCCTTCGGCTCAAGTCATGATCCCGGAGACCCGGGATCGAGTCCCACATCGGGCCTCCTGCTCGGCGGGAAGCCTGCTTCTCTCTCTCTCACTCCCCCTGCTTGTGTTCCCTCTCTGGCTGTGTTTCACTCTGTCAAATAAATAAAATCTTTAAAAAAAAAAAAAAATAAATAAATCTCTTCTGCCTCTTTTGTTGTATCCCTCAGACTCTTCATCCAGAAAGTATTCTCCACATTTAAGGACTCGTTTGATTAAACTGGGTCTACCAGGATAATATGGGATAATCTTCCCTTCTCAAGATCCAAAACCTTGACCACGTCTGCAAAGGACATTTTGCTAAGTCACATAATGTATTTGCAGGCTGCAATAATTAAGGCATGGGCATTTCTGGAGGGCCAGTATTCTGTCTACCACAGTAGGCCCCACAATGGCAAATGCTGGAGATGAAAGCTGATTGACTGATGTTTATCTAATGCTCTGCAGCAGGAAGCTCCGATGGCTAGTTACATGGGACACGATATTATACCAACCCTCCAATTTTCCTCCTTCCAACCCCCTAGCTATTTGGCTAAACTATTAGCAAGGGCCCAGAACCTTAACTCAGTTCATCTCTCTTTCTAGGCCAAGTGGAAAATGAGATGTACTGGTCAAAGGCGAGTTAAGACATTTCTGAGAAAGTCATAAAGGTGTATACTTATCCCATCAACTGAAACAAAATTGCTTCTAGTGTCCTCCATTTGTTGGAAATTGGAGAGAAAAAAAAGCATTTTTCAGATTAATAACTTCATACTCAATACCAAGGCTGTACTGATTTGTTCTAATAAGGAGATCATGAAAGGAAAGGCACGTGCAGTTAGAGTTATACATTTTTAAGCTCACAACATCCACTGCCGGGGTTCATCTATTCTGAGCAGGATAAAACTAAAGAACTGAATGGATCTGTGAGTTGGAATCATCAGTCTTGCATTTTTCTAAATGCTTGATGGTGACACTGATTTCCATGATTTTCCTAAGGATGTGGTTTCTATTTTGATGCATTACTTTGGTAGGAGGCAGAGATTGTACAGAAAGAATTTTCTCTTGTCCCCTCCTGCCATGGTATCTCTTCCTCCGTAGGCAAAGGGGACTGAGAGAGGATTACTGCTGGGTATGTTCACTCCTTCAATTGCCATGGGTTTTAATCCCCATTGGTCTACTACATGAAGTGACTTAGGTCAGAACTCCATTTGTCACTTGTCTTGCGTGAGCCTCCATTCTGACTGTTAGATCACTGTGGTGTTCTGAGTACCTGGGTGATAATCTAAGTTTTTACCTGATGTCTAATACATGTAAAGTATTTAGATATTTACCTTTCTCAGAGGGTAAATATCCATAAGTACCTTTGAAGGAGTGTAGGAGGGAGATTTTAAGTATGCACTTAATACTTTCATGGGATCTTTCCTCAAGTGTATCCAGTCTACCTTTCATTCAAGGGTTTTTGTGACCTTGAACTTCAGTTTAGGAGTGAAGGGGTGAGGAGTTGTGACCACCATAACATAAAGTAAGGCCCCTGCTTACTCAGTTATAGCCATCAAATAAGACTTCTGTAGGTCTGGCAGACAAAGTAATGCTCACAAATATTCTACCTGGTGTCTCCATTTCCCTGCCCCTTGTAGCTAAGTGGTGCCACGGGACCAGATTTGTTCAATGGGCTATGAGCAGAAGTTAACATGTTTAACTTCTGGCTGAAGCCTACAAGAGCACGTATTAGTTCCCCATGTAGTCTCTTTCTTTACCATGGAAACTGTGAAATCAGATTAGAAGAATGAAGCTGGCTCTATTTCTGAGCCACTGCGTGATCAATAGCCCTAGAGAGTCGCTCAGGCCTGTACCAGACTTTGTGTAAGTGAGAAATAAACTTTTAAGTGCTGAGCCACTGACACTTGGGGGTCATTTTATTAGCACAGAATATCTTAATTCATTAGGGACCCAATCCTCACAGTCAAAGGATCCCATAAGCAATCAACCAGCATCAATGATCTTGTAGGTTAGACCATTCTATTTATCATGATGATACTTCTTTCTGTTATGGCAATCAAGCTCATTCTGCCTCTGCCAATTAAGTTCTCGGCTTGGTTTTTTCCTATCCTGGAATCTTTCCATCACATTAAAACCAGGGGGCCTATTTTAACTACAGCACATTCTTTACCATCTCTGGACTATATAGAAGAACCACCAAAATGTTTCTCAAAGATGCCATCGCTTCCTTCACTAAGATCGATCTCAAGGCTTCACCAAGGGGAGATTTTTCTGGGTCCTCTCTAGCAACTTAGAGAGTGGGTGGTGCATTGCTGTGTAACTACTTCAGACTTCCTACCCTTCCAGATTAAAATTCCTTTATCTATCTTAGTCCAAAATGTTTCTTGTACCTTAATTTTACTTAGTGAGGGTCAGCACCGAGCACAGGTATGTATTAATCAGTTACACAAACTATTAGAGCTCTTACCACTGAGCTCACAAAAATGGGGATGTCTGGTAAGTTTGTCCATCTTGAAAATTCAGTCCAATATAAAGATATGTTTTATCCAATTTGATGAAGCTAAATTCATTCCCACACACATCCCAAAGACTTTTGGAAATATAAGTTAAGAAAATCCTGCAGTTCTTTTGGGATAAAGTTCACTCTTCTCTGTTTTCTCCTTAAAGTGTGCTTGGATCTAATTTAATTACATGCTTGGAGAAAAGAAGGGGTTAAAGGTAGAGGTAGAGGAATAGATCAAAAGGGAAATTGGCTTGTTCTTGTAGGACACCTGTTGTGGACATGGGCACAGGAAGGTCATTTCCAAGGTCCACAACAGGTGTCCTACAAGAACAAGCCAATTTCCTTTTGATCTATTCCTCTACCTCTACCTTTAACCCCTTCTTTTCTCTTAACCCCTTCTTTTCAGTGACAGGTGAGGGTCCTGCACCTTGGTACATGTGTCTAATCCAGCGTTTCAAAGTCCTCTTCTTTCCTGACCAGGGGCCCAACTGAAGAGGCAAGTTGGTTAATTCAACAGATGTTGTATTTTGGTAATGGGCAGGGGGAAAAAGACCTATTTGATAAAGTTGGTTTTCACTTATCTTAATCCTAAAAATGAGACCAAAAAGATTCTTTCATACCCTCTCATAAAAGCCTGAGAATTCAGAAGTTTAAGTGCATTGTTTTCTTTAAAAAACAAACAAAACAAAACAAACGAAAACCCCAAAAACAAACAAAAAAAATCAAATGCCAAGATAATGACTTCCTTTCCCTTGTAGTCCTTGAATTTTCTGGACCTTGCCTTGCTTGAGCACTTTATTTCAGTTGACTGAAGGTAGTATTTCAATTAACTATTTTGCTTACTGTGTACCATAAATGAGACTTCTATCCTGGAGTAGTTAGAGAACGCCCATTGCCTTTGGCCTCATCTAGTCTAGGTATCCAATCCCAGTTGGAGCTGTATCAGCTTCAATGTCCTTACTATGTGCCAGGCACTGTTCGGGCAGGTTTTTGTGTCTGAACTCTTTACACATTAAAACAACTGAAAGAGAATGGCCCTGTGAGTCATCCATGCTTAAGACTGAGGAACTCCTACACAGGGAGGCTCGGTCTTATGGCTGGTGAGTGGCAAAGCTGGAGATTCAAATCCAAGCAGTGTAGCTCCCGAGTCCATGTTTTTAACCATTGTGTTTTGCTGCCTCTCGATTTGGAAAGTGGGATTCTTATCAGTTGGTATGCTTTCGTTTGCAAGAAATAGAAACTAATTTTCGCTATCTTAACAAAATGATGTTTTATTAGAAAGTTGTCAGAATTGACAGAAGCAGACTAGAATAACAAATAGGAATTGAGGTCCCTGTAGTGGGCCAAGGAAGCACAATAACCATTCTATGTAGGGAAAGTCTGGCCAGGACAAGCTGTTGTTGTCAGTATTGCTACATCACTGCTAACTTCATGACAGCATTCAAACCTCTCCTTCATCGTATTGCCACTCACTCAATGTCAAACTCCGGAACAGAAGCCTCTGATTTGCTGAGCCTGTTCAGAAGGGGGACTGGGTCTTTGTGGCTTTCCTGGTGGAAGAAAGGTGAAGCCCAGCTTTACAAAGAAACTAAATACAATAATGGAATCCCACAAAATAGTAAAGAGTTTGCTCAGCAGACATCAAAATGCTGTTTACCGTAAATTGTAAACATCTAAAAGGATGGGAATCCCACAATCTCATTTGTGTCTGAACATGCAAGAAAGCAAGGAACATATATGGCTCAGTCTTTCCACCCTCCAAATCCTTCCCAACTTCATTATGTAGCTAAATAGACTTTGGTATAGAGAGAAAAACTAACTATCCCCATCCCTACCCCTGAAACACAGCAGGCTAGATGCAAATTCTAGACTCAATCCATTTAATGAGGCTGTTTTTTCCAATGACTTGGCAAACCAGGACACACCCTAGACTATTCTGAGCTTAGAGCTTCTTCTCACATCCCTCTGTGGTATGGGTTACCCACAGCCCCAGTTGTTCCAGCCCAAGTCCCAAACCACCAAACTCAGTCCATCCGGCTTTCAGATAAAATCTGATGCACTAGAGTCAACAACCAGCTTTTAAGAAGTTCTGGGTTGGCCAAGATGTCAAAATAGGCCAACTGCCTAGATTCTTTGCAATCTTTTCCCTCTGTTTCTAATCAATCTGGTTGCACCATCAACTTGGGTAAAGCTATAAGCAGATGAAATTAAAAAAAAAACAAACAAACTGAGAAGGTTCTGCTCTTGTTTCTTTTGACCATTGTCTTGGAAAACTCTTGCCCAAAATCTATGGCTACTCACAGCACTGGTCCAGTTAGTCTCAGAAGTGAAATCAATGCCTGTGCCTACAGGAGAAGATTTGCCTATAAGGAGCTGATAAAAGAACTCTGCCCATCAATCTGTCTTTCTAGGACCCAACTATGGATGTGAGAATGGGGTTTCTGAAACCTATACCAACTTACTAAACCAATGGACAGAGTTCTTCATTCATAAATATTGATCAACTGTCACTAGATACATGATAAGGTCTATGAAAGAAGGTTCAAGGCAAATAAGGAGAACTGACCACCAATGAAACAGAAATGATGAAAAGGAGTGGAATAGAACTTTCTATACACTGGAGAAATCATGGTAACCATAAAACAATGCAATCAAAAAACAAAAAGAGACAGGGCGCCTGGGTGGCTCAGTTTGTTAAGCAACTGCCTTAGGCTCAGGTCATGATCCCGGAGACCCGGGATCGAGCCCCACATCGAGCTCCCTGCTCAGCAGAAAGCCTGCTTCTCCCTCTCTCACTCCTCGTGCTTGTGTTCCCTCTCTGGCTATGTTTCCCTCTGTTATATAAATAAAATATTAAAAAAAAAAACAAAAAAACAAAAAGAGGTGGGGTGCCTGAGTAGCACAGTCGGTTAAGCCTCTGACTCTTGATTTCAGCTCAGGTCATGATCTCAGGGTCCCGAGATCAAGTCCTGTGTCTTGTTCTGTGCTCAGTGAGGAGTTCTATAGAGGATTCTGTCTCTCTCTCTTCATCTGCCCCTACTACCTGACTCTCTCTGTCTCTAAAAAAAAAAATAAATCTTTAAAGATAAAGAGGAAACTGGGAAATCTATAACATTATTCTTAACTTTAAAAATCAACAAACCAGTTAAGAATAAAATGCACGCAGTTCCTCTGGACCTGGGAGAGCATTAATCTGCTTTTTATCAGTAGATACATTTTGCCTGTTCTTTTATATCACTTTGTGTCTGCCTTTTCCTGCTCAGCATAATATCTTTGAGATCATCTATATTGTCATGCATATGAGAAGCTTGTTCCTTTATATTACCAAGTAGTATCCCGTGGTATAAATATACTATGATAATTTACCTATTTCTAGGCACTTAGGATACTTTGATTTTTTGTGATGATGAATAAAGCAGCTATAAACATTCATGGACAAACTTTCTCACGGAGATATATTTTCATTTCTCTTATATAAATACTTAGCAGCGCATTACATTTACGGAGCTTCCTATGTGTCAAGAATCAGGTCAGTTACTTTCACATAAGCCATCTCCTCTAACTCTCTGCAGCTGCTCGGTGCGGGCGCTGACACCGGGACCCCCTTCAGCTGGTCCTCTTCCCACCACACTCGCTGTATCATCCTCTTCTCCAACAGCACGCAAGCCGGGACTCCCTGGACAGCCCTAACTCTGCTCCAGCAAAAAGAGCCACTTTGACATTGGCCCCTTCCAGGGCAGGGATGGAAACCGGAGGAGGACAGGGGCGCTGCCTGGGAGGACAGAGGTGTGCAGGTGGCGTGCCCAGTGCAATTAGCAGCGGATTAATATGGAAACAGTGTGGGGGCCAGACGTGATGTGTTTTTGCTGTCTTGTCTGGGATTAGTAGTAATATGTCTGCTGGCGTGATGGACACATCTGCTTTCGTTTATTCTGAGCCCTGTCAAGCTCACAGGCCTGGATTAAAGCAAAATCACGCTGAGTGAACATTGCTAATTTAGCTCCTTTTTTTCTTCCCCATCTTCAAATTTTAATGTGAATGCAGCAAGAAGCCATTCCCTTCCGACATGATAATTTGGGAAAGAAGCCTCTAATTCCCATATCCTGAAGAGGAGGGGAGGCCAGGGGAGATGAGGAAGCTTGAGCCAGAAGATGAAGCCTGGGAGGTCAGGGGTATACTGGGAAGGGAAGAAGAGGAACAAAGAGAGAGAAGGGTGGTGGGAGGGAGTAGGGGAAATGTGAATTTCCAGTGTACTACCTGGGATGCCTAGATCTGGAACATTTCCCCATTAAGCAACAGTCATGTCCTCCAACAATAACATAGAACATTCCCTCATTACCTGTATCTTCTTCCACCTCCCAGAGAATCCCTGGGACCCCCCCGATCCCCCCCCCCGGGCCCCAAGGTTGAGGGACTAGCTGGCAGCTTCCTGGGCTCCTGACTGCCAGACCACTCTCCAAGCAAAAGTACTTCAAGGCAGGAAGAGCTCCTCACAAGGCGAAGCCACACGTAGGCGTGTCACTTTGCGTGCCCCTGTCACTTTGTGTGCACCCGTGTTTCACACCCAAGACGTTCCTTTAGCTCCGCCTCTGGCTAACTCAGTTCCTGCTAGCCGGCTGCTCAAGTTTGATTGTGAGTTAAAGGGCTCCCTTTGCAACCCTGGAATCCCATCTCAGAGATTGTCTTTCCTTGCAAGTTTCCAGCCCTAAATCCATTTATCAAAGTCGTGTCTTCAGGCACTTTTTGCTGGTCGAGATAAGATCTTGAGATTTCCCCTCTTTCTGTGGTAGTTGGGTTTTTCTCAAGAATACACTCCTTTCTGCTGTCCTCGGGCACTTAAGTTTGCGTGAGTTCATTCTGCCAGTTTCTTGTATTTTTCTCAACTTCCTTTTCTTTTTAACATATTCGGGACAGCACCATCTCTGTTAACCAAGAAGAAACATGACAGAAAACACATTTCTTTTCTTTCTTTCTTTTTTGAAACATTATAGCCAGAGGTAGAAATAATAATTAAGGTCTAGGAATAAATGCTGGGATGCCAGATGAAGGGGAATAAGGTATGAGCAATCTTTAAAAGAGAAATAAAATCAAGCTAAAAAACAACATGGTTTCTTGGGACAAAGGGAGGCGGTGGCCCGGATTAGGCCAAAGTCAGGAGCCCTGAGGGAGGGGAGAAGCAGAGCCCAGAGGGAACCACAAAGTTGGTCGGGGAGGGGTGGCAGGGACGCAGGCTTTAAAGTTCGAAAGATAGGGGCTGAACAATTAAATCTCATTTACCCTCTCCAGGGCAAGAGATGTGTCAGATGGCTGCTTGCCGTCTCCCCATACCAGTCTTTGGGGGGGGGCGGGGGCAGCACGGAGTGGGGCAGTCCCTCTGACTCCCGTTCCACTCCATCTCCAGAAAAATAAAAGGTGCTTGCCAAGGGCTAAATCAAATTTACCTTCAGAACCGGCAGAATCTGGCTAATATGATTTCAAGTTCCGGGCTCCCCCTGCCCGCTCCCCACCCCCAGCTCTCCATCTTCTTGCTGATGTCTCAAATTCTTTTAACAAGGGAAAAAGTCTTTCACGCCACAATTAGGGATAAAAGACATAAAATGCAAACGCCTGGCTGAGCTCCAGTTGGAGAATAATCAATCAATCCTTGGAATATAAATTACTAATATCAGATTCTTTCCTGGTATGATACAGGGAAGAGGGTTAAAAGAGCAGATAATATTGACACCTGAAATCGGGGTTGCCAAGGAGGGAACAATCCCTTCCAGCTATGCAATAACTTAAGGTTTGAAGAGTGTGTGTGTGTGTGTGTGTGTGTGCATATGTGTGTGTGGTGTGTACACTTTGTATCACTTACTTTTCACAACTCTGGGAGGCAGGCATTTGTATTCTTTCCATCATGCATAAAAAGAAAGTGAGGCTCGGTTTGCCGGGTAGCCATGCCCAGGGCCGCCGGCTGTTAAGCAGTAGATCTTTAATTGGTGCCGATCTTCCTCAGCACACGATGGGGTTACACCCTGAGGAACCCAGGCCAGTTGAAACTATCATAAATTAAAAACACATTTAATATACTAACCTGCTGAACATTATGTCTCAGCCTAGCCCCCCTTGAATGTGCACAGAACTCTTACATCAGCCTACTGTGGGGCAAAATCATCCAACAGGAAGCCTGTTTTACAACGAAGGGTTGGACAGCTCATATCTTCAATTGACTGCTGTACCGAAAGGGGCCCACAGCCTGGGCACGGGCTCAGCATGGCCCTCCATCAGTGGGTCTGTGGGTCGTGGATGCTCGTGGCCGCCCACTCACTGGTGCTGCCCAGCATCCCAACACAGGACAGTACCACATATTGCTAGCCCAGAAAAAAACACAATTTGAAATTCGAGGGATGGTCTCTACTGAATTCATTTGATTTCGCACTGTTGTAAACTTGGAAAATTTTAAGTCGAAGCATTGTCAGTGTGAGATCGTCTGCACTTGAACCTAAGGTTCTGACGGCAAGCCCAGCAACTTTTAAAAATATACCAAATGCTGCAGAAGGAATCTGGCAACATAAGACATACCCTACAAACTTTTATGATTTTGCCTTGGCTGAGACTTGTTTACTTTCAGATGGGGGAGGACGCATGCATTGCTGGGTGGAGAAATTTTAGTGTGGAGCTGCCAAGGTAAACAGCCTGCTTTGCATGATTTATGAGGACTTAAAGAAAAAAAGGAGGTTGCGTGTTGACTTTGTGTAGCAGGAGCTTCATTTTCCGGGAATTTGCTATTTGAAGTACCCCCCCCCCATTTTATGAATTTATCCTCTCCTCACAAAACCCCATTAAATTTTCCTTCCCAATCTCCTTAGACCAGGGCTTAAGCTATTTCTAGTTTAGTATGGATATTTATGCTTATTTTTCTTTAATTTTTTTTGAATTGAAGTCTAGCACTTATACAGAAATATATATAAAACACGTAATTATAGCTCCATAAATTATCATACAACAAAGCCCTGCGAAGCCATCACCCAGACCGAGGGGTAAAACACCTCTCACACTCAGAAAACCCCCTTCCTGCCCCCTCCTCCCATTGTCATTACCCTTTCGAAAGATTATTCCTATCTTGGATTCTAAGATTATTGATTAGCCATGCTCATTTTTGGACTTCACATAAACAGAATCATACTATTATTTTGTGTTTGACTTATTTTGATCGTGATTATATATGTGAAAGTCACTCCAGTTTTCAATGCTGTGTAGTATACCATTGCTCAAATCCACTAATTCATTTATCTAGTCTACTGTCGGTAGCCTTTGGTTTGCTTCCAGTTTGGGAGTATCATGAGTATTATCGCTGTGAACGTCCTCATGCAGGTACTGGGATGCATAAGTGCATATTTCCTCTGGGTATATACTTGGAATTGAACATGCCCTGTAGGAGAGTTTAAGTTTAGGAACTAATAGAACACTGTTTTCCAAGTAATCATACAGAGGTACGGTCCTGTCGATGATAGATGAGTGTTCTTAGTTGCTTGACATCAGAACCAACACTCGCTGTTGCCAATCTCTGTAATTTTAATCATTTTGGTGGGTGTGTAGTGGTATTTTATTATGGTTTTAATGTTTATTTCCTTGACTACTAATAAGGTTGGCCATTTTCATATGTCAACTGGCCATTTTTTTATTAAGTTCCTTTCTCACCTATCTTTCATTGAGTTGTCTTTTTTTTATTGACTTGTAAGAGGTATATATATATATATATATTTGTTTTTTTATGGAGTCCTTTGTTAGTTTATGTGGACTACAAATAACTTCTCTGGCTTTGTGCCCACCTTTTCTCTCTTAATGGATCTTTTGAATAGAAGTTCCTACTTTGATGTAGTTCAGTCTATCACTCTTTTCGTTCATGGTTGGTGTTGTTGTGTCCTTTTAAAGAATTCTTTTTTGTCTCTCTCAGGTTCATAGAGATAATGTCTTATATTGTCACATGGAAGCTGTGTGGGGTTGCCTTTCAGTTTTAAATATATAAACCACCTGAAATTGATTTTTGTGTATGCTATGATATAAAGGTCAAGTTTTATTGTGTTCCATATGAATATGAAAGTGCTCCAAACCATTTATAGAAGAAATGTCCTTGTCTCCACTATCCTGCATTTTCAGACCCAACGCCCATTTGCATGGTACCTCCTTCGGCTGTACTGGTCTATTTGACTATCACTGTGCTAAGATCACACTGCCTTAATTATTGTAGCTTAATGATATGCCCTTCTACTATTTGTTCTTTGTTAAGAATGTCAGCTTCTTGACCTTTTGCACTTCCATATTAATTCTGAATATGATTTTCAATTTCAAAAGGGAAAAAAGGAAGAATGGAAAATTAATTGACATTTTGATTGGGATTGACTTGAATATATAGCTAAACTGGGTATATAATTGGGGTTGAACATGCCCTGTTGGAGAGTTTAAGTTTAGGAACTAATTGAACACTGTTTTCCAAGTAATCATACAGAGGTACATCTGATATCAATCATACAAAGATTAATATCTTTGCAATATTCAATTTTTAATTGTGCATGCACCTACTTTTTCCCCCAATAATATTTTACAGGGTATTTTTCTGTTTGTTTGCTTTTATTTTTGTTTTTGTGTGTGTCCTAGGTATCTTCTATTTTCTGGTGTTATTTTGAATGTGTTATAATTATCTAAAGAATAATATGTATTCTAAGTCTTTGTTGATATTATGCAAGCCTCCTTGATTTTTGTATTTTGACCTTGTATCCAGCAGCCTCTTTGAATCATTTAAAGATTCTGATTATTTTTCTGTCTATTCTTTTGGATTTTTTATATACAAAATACTAATATATGCAAATGCTGACAATTTTAGTTATCTTGTTACAATTGTTACTGTTTTTAATTGCACTGGCTAGAATCTATAGTACAACTTTGAACACAAGTTATATCCTTGTCTTCTTTCCCTCTTCAAAGGCTTCAAAGGGAAGGCTTCAATATTCCCCATTAAGAATAATGTTTGCAGACCCATCAACGCAGAGAACAGTGATGGATGCCATAGAGAAGGCGGAGATGGGCAGATAAGGGGAGTGAAAGGTACAAACTTCCGGTTATGGACTGAGTGCGTCATGAAAGATACAACATAGTGAATATAGTCAATGGTGTAATTTTAACATTGTAAAAAAATTATGCTCTGTTTTTTATGGTTACCTTTCTCATAACATAATTCTCATCTATTTTCTTTTTGCTTAGAGCTTTTATTATTAATAGATTTTGTATTTTATTTAGTAGAAGTTCTTCCTACTTCTATTGAGAGGATCATCTTAAATTTCTTCTTTATTCTGTTAATATGGACTGAATTGTTTTCAAACATTAAGCCAAACTTGAATTTTTGTGAAAAATTTTTCTCACTCTTAATGGTCTCCAAAACATATTCCTGAATTCTGTTTGACAATCCTCTGTTGAGGATGATATTTCGTTAGGATTTTTGTACCTAGGTTTGTGAGTGAGATCGGTTGAAATGTTTCTCTTCTTGGAATATCCTTGTCAGCTTTTAGATGCCTGAGTGGCTCAGTCAGTTAACTGTCTGCCTTTTTTTTTTTAAAAAAAGATTTTATTTATTTATTTGACAGAGAGAAACACAGCTAGAGAGGGACAAGCAGGGGGAGTGAGAGAGGGAGAAGTAGGCTTCCCGCGGAGCAGGGAGTCTGATGCAGGGCTCGATCCTGGGACTCCTGGATCATGACCTGAGCTGAAGGCAGATGCCTAATGACTGAGCCACCCAGGCACCCCTAACTCTTGGCCTTTGGCTCAGGTTACGATCCTAGGGTCCTGCGTTCGATTCCCACGTCAGTAGTCGGTGGAGGGGGTGTCCCTGCTCTGTGGGGAGTCTGATTCTCTCTCTCCCTCTGCTCTGCCCCACATGCTTTTTTTCTCAAATAAATAAATAAAATCTTTTAAACATATATCCTTGTCAGCTTTTGGTGTTAATGTTTGCTAACCCCTTAAATGAGTTAGAGAATATCCCTTCTTTTGAAAATCCCTGAGAAGTTTTTGTAATATTGCTGCTATCTCTTAAATATGGCAGATTTTACAACAGAAGCCACCTAGGCCTGAAGCACATGTGTGTGTGTGTGTGCGTGCGTGTTTGTGAACATTTTTAACAATAGGATCGATTTCTTCATTAAAGGGAAAACCATTTCTATTTTCTCTTTCTCTGTGTCAGTTTCAGTAAGTTCTATGGGTTTTTTTTTTTTTAGCGATATGTCCATTACCATCTATAGTTTCAAAGGTGTTGGTGTGAGGTTCTTTATAACAGCCTCCTGCTCAATTGGTTCTGTAAACTCTGTAGTCATATCGCCTTTTCACCCTGAATATCAAACACTCGTTCTTATTCTTGGTCAAAAGAAGTGGGTTTTCTCAGATCTTGGGGCTTCGTGGTTGTAGAAATGCTGGTGCAAATGTCTTCCCACCGTGGTACCACCCGCAGCACCTGTTCTAACCTGCTACCATCACCTTTCCACATTAATTCCAGGCTGAGAAAGCAGAGGGAGTCTCCTTAAGTCCCATGGCCAACTGTCACCCATCCCTCATTTCTGCAACTGTCATTATGTTGAGTTTTAAGCTGCAATTCTTACACTTTAACTTTTCTTTTAAAGATTTTATTTATTTATTTGACAGGGAGAAACACAACCAGAGAGGGAACACAAGCAGGGGAAGCAAGAGAGGGAGAAGCAGGATTCCTGCCGAGCAGGGAGCCCCATCCAGGGCTCGATTCCGGAACTCTGGGATCATGACCTGAGCCGAAGGCAGATGCTTAATGACTGAGCCACCCAGGCGCCCCACACTTTAACTTTTTATTTAAGTATAATATGCCTTCACCAAAGGTATACATATCATGCAACTCAGTGAAATCTCAGAAACACCTGTGTAATCAGCACATACATATTAAAAAGCAAAACGTTCCTAGAAGTCCTCCTTGTGCTGCCTTTCATTTAATACCTAGGAGGGCATCACCACGCAAACTTCAAAAAGCATAGGCTGATTTTGCTTCATAGAAATATCCGTCTTCTTTCATTCAAAATGATATCCTTGAGACTCGTCTCTAATGTCTTACGGAGTAGTGGAATCCTCATTCTTGTACCTATTGGACCATAATATTGGACCATAATTTATATTAGTGGACCATCATTTATTTATCGATTTTCCTACTGATGGGCACTGGGCTACCTTCCAGATTGGTACCATTACAAACAGTTCTGCTATGAACACTCCTGGGCTTATCTTTTGTTGAACAGATGCATGCATGTCTCTTGGGTTTATACTTAGGGGTGAAACTGCTAAGTCATATGGTTTGCATATGCTCCACAGCAGGGTAAACAACATAACATACTGCCAAAAAGTTTTTAAAAGTGATTCTACAAATTTATTCTTTGCTGGCAATGCAGGAGAGTTCCATTTGTTCCATGTATCCATGCCAACACGTGAGATTTTCCATCCTTTTTATTGTGCCGTTTCGTGATGTGTGGCTTTACATTGTCATTTTAAATGCGACGTTCTGGCTGTCTAATGAGGTTGGGCATCTTTTTGTAGGCTTATTGGCTACTTGGATATCTTCTTCTATGTTTATTCAAGGCTTTTGCTCATTTTTCTATAGGGTTAATATTTATTTTTTATCATTCTAAAAATAACATATGTTCATGAGAGATGTTGCAGAAAACACAGAAGAGCTTGAAAACAAAAGAAAATCACCTATGAGTCCATGATATTTAATCACTAAACATCATGCTACCACATTAGAGCACGCGATACAGTGGTCATAGCTGTGACGTGGGAGAGTAGGGTAATTATGCTTGTATTGTTCAAAACAACACATGGCCCCCCATTTTATTCAGGGGCTTGCAAAACATACACATTGGAAATAACGGGAAGTCTTTTTAAAACGTTCAACCTTCAAGGGAGTTGAAGATGTCTGTCCGCTGATCTTATGTCCCGTCACAGGGGCCCCACGGTCTGGTTCCAGGCTCAAGCCCATTCCTGACCTCTCTGTGATCCAAAATGCACACTGTTGGGGATCGTCTGTGCCCCGTTTATTCCCTCCAGGTTCGTGCCATCCCAAATACCCTTCACCAAATCGAAACTTCTTCTTCCCCACTGGCGGTTGCCT
>PITA01007187.1:0-93968 GCA_004023965.1 Spilogale gracilis
AAATCCCCCCAAAACCCTAACCTGATAATTATACATAAATAATAAAAGATTAACATATAATGTGAGTAAAGACTTTCCAGAGCAATAATGTAATTATTGAACAACTACGAAATTACAAAAAGGAACTTAAAGCACCAGGTCCAGCGCTCAGAACTCTAAAGGGGTTTAATAAACTGAATTCACTCCATTTATGAGGAGATACTCTGCCAAGACCAAGAACCAGCTAAGTCAGCGCTGGCTGATAGGGAAGAGCTTCCCAGGAGTACCCCTAAGTCATACAGGATACTGTCAAATATAACAGGAATAGATTTTGGAAATAAAATCACACAAAACTGGACTTTTGAATTTTATTAATCTAAAGTAAAACTGTGCCAAAACTTCTGTCTTTATAAACGGTAAATAGGGGATATATACTTTCAAAATAAACACAGCGTGTGTATTTTAAAGCTTTCTGACTCAATTTAAAAAATCTGGGGGGTGAGGGGTGAAGGGTGGAGGGGAGAATAAATTAACTGTAAAAGACCTAAGTAAAAAACATCAACCTAGCTCTAACCTGACAGAGTAAAGGGGCTGGAGACGGGGTGAGTCAGAAGCAGTATTTACAAGTGATTTACTTTTTCTACCACTTAAAAAAATAAGTGAAAAGCCGTAATCAAATCTGGAAAAAATCACCACCTACTTCCACTGTAGTTATAACAAAAACCAGAGTCTACTGGTACAGCCTTACTCAAAAGTGAAGGCAGGAAGGGCCTAGAAAGTCTCACTGTAAATTTATAAATCAAATTCAAATGGAGGATTACTTCTGGGGACATGTATCTCTCTGTGCACATGTAGACTAAAAGACATTATAGACTTAGACACTGTTTTCCAGATTTAGAGATAGGAATATGATATTAATTCTATTTATATCTGTTGTACAAAATTCATTTATGCTTGTTATAAAATACATGGGATTTTACAGTCTATAAATTAACTCATGTGATGTTCACATCATCTTTTTGAAGTAGGTGGAGTAGGTATCACAGGGTCCCTGGATTATACAGGAGGGAACTGATACTCAAAGAGGAAATAATTTGCCAAGGCCATGAACGGAAAAACTGGAAATTCAGAATCTTGTGTTGTCTACCATGCCTTATTACAAAAATCTACACTTAAACTCCAAAATCAAATATCCACATAAGTTAAAGCAGGACTTTTTATATGCCACAAAGGTGAATAAAAATACAAATTTATCTAAACAAGTATATGCCAAGAAAAGTTAATGCAGCAGCTTCCAGACTGTTGCCCTTAGAAAAGCCTGCCTGCAAGACTGGCCCCTGGCTGGAGTACGGGAGCTTAGATTTCAGGAGCACTCCCACCACTCCTTAATAAAAACACCTCAGTGTGTCTCAACTGTTTGTGCAAACAAAATGCTTTATGGCAGAGATCTGTTTTCCCTCTGAAAGTCTTGAATTTGGGGAGATGTTAGGAAGTGTGGTCTACATGACTAGTCCTAGTTAAAACCCTGGGTGCTAGTCTCTATGGAGCTTCCCCCGTGGACGGCACTTTACATGTGTTCTCACAACTTGTTGCTGACAGTGTGACTTCACTGGGGAAGATTCCCGAAAACCTATGCCTGACTTCCTCCAGATTTCATCCCAGGCCCCTCTTTTCTTGCTGATTTCGCCCTGTATCCCTTCGCTGTATAAAACTGTATCTGTGAGTACAAAGCTATGCGGACTTCTGTGATTCCTCCTAGATTTAATCATCAAACCTGAGTGTTGTCAGGACCCCTGACACAAAAATCTAGACCAAAAAAATCTGAAATAAGATTAAAGATACGTACATGCATGTTAAGAGGGTCTACTAGATGAGCCGCGATACTCATTTCATATTCTGAAAGCTTCACATTTTTCACACCAATCTGTTTCATTAATTTTTCTGCCTAAAATGAAAAAAACAAGCAACTTTCTTTAGTTTTAGGTACTGGAACTCCAAAGGAGATGATCTGTGAAGTTTAAAGAACGATGAACAGACATACAAGGATTTTCCAGGGAAATTCTAAACCCCTTGATCTCATCTTTCCCCAGTGTACGCCCTCATGTAGATTTGAGTGTCCAATTTCTTTTATTTTTTTTTTTTAAGTATTTTATTTATTTGACAGAGAGAAACACAGCCAGAGAGGGAACACAAGCAGGGGGAGTGAGCGAGGGAGAAGCAGGCTTCCCGCCGAGCAGGGAGCCCGATGTGGGACTCGATCCCGGATCTCCGGGATCATGACCTGAGCTGAAGGCAGTCGCTTAACCAACTGACCCACCCAGGCGCCCTTGAGTGTCCAATTTAAAACAGCTCCTAGGAAATGGAAAATAAAGGGAACACGACTGAAGGGATACACAGAGGGCCTTCCACTGCTCCAATGACACTCCATGGTCCCACTCGATCTCTTTCCTAGTAGGATTATCATGGCAGGTAGAGATGAAACCTCAAAATAAAAGACAGGGGTGTTAAGCCTATCAAAAAATGGACAAATGCAGTTTCTTTCCCTCTTAAAACAAGTTTCTGAAAACAAGTGCCTAACTTCCTTCAAATTACCCAGTTATGGACACCAGATGCCCAAATCTATCAAATCTCAAATTGTTCTGAGATGCTGTCCTTTTTAGTTAAAGCCAAGTTCTGGGACTAGGCAACCAGAAACAGTAAAAATAATACTAAATTAGAAACACACTTACATATATTTTTAGAACTGGGCAAAATTAGCTTTAAACCTATGAGCTTTACCGATGTAACAAAGCTTTCGATTAAAAATTTTAAAAAATGGTTATAAACATTTACTGAGCATGCCAAGTATGATGCCAAAATACCGAAAATGGATTAACTCACTGAATACCCTGAGCAAGCTTATGAGGTAGGTACAATACATATGCAGGCACCCCAACTCCAGAGCCCATCCTCTAACCCACATGACGTTACTGTCCTCAGTTATAAGATGGGAGTTTGTGACCACAGAAAACACACTGAAATTTCAATTAAGTGAGCATTTTTAGAAATAAAGAGCAAAATTCTTGCTGTTACATTCTCCTAAAATACTTTTAAAAAATCATATTGTATCCTTTATTTTATATTTTTAAAGTAGGTTCCACACCCAACATGGGGCTTGAACTCATGACCCTAAGTTCAAGAGGTACATATTCCACCAACTGAGCGAGCCAGGCACCCCCTAAAATATTTTGATTCTATAAGATCTTGTTCTTGTCAGGGGGTATTCCTGCTTTAAATGAAATTCATATCACACAGCAGTATAGTTAGAGATTCATTGGAGGATTAGGATAAATGTGGATAAATTAGGATAAATCATATCCTTCTTAACACAGGTTTTTTTTTTTTTTAAAGTGCTACGAACCACATTGTTTTTCTTTAGCTCTCCCCTGGAAAATTACTAAAGCAGTGGAAAAGTAGTCTTTCCGAGGTTCTTCAATCTCTTTCTTGTAAATAATTCTTTTGCTGACTATCAATCTTTCATGTGTCAGCTATGAAAGGTATTCTATTTTAGTATCTGTAATAACACCAATTTACTTTTTTTTTTCTTAATATTTTATTTATTTGACAGAGAGAAACACAGCTAGAAAGGGAGCACAAGCAGGGGGAGTAGAAGAGGGAGAAGCAGGCTTCCCATCGTGCAGGGAGCTGGATGCGGATGCAGGGCTTGATCCCAGGACTCCGGGATCATGACCTGAGCCGAAGGCAGATGCTTCGGACTAAGCCACCCTAGCACCCCTCAATTTACTCTTCTTTTTCATTATGCTTCTATAAATGTGAAGCCATCCCACATGTGCTCTTTTCAGGCTATGCTGTAAAACACTGGTTTTCATTTTTTAGTTTTTTTATTATTATTTTTTTAAGTAAAAAAAAACAAAAACAAAAAAACAACACTGGTTTTCAACCAGGGGTGATTTTGCCCCTCAGGGGACATTTGGCAAGGTCTGGGAATACTTTTGGTTGTCACAACCTGGGGGGATAAGGTACGACTGGTATCTAATCAAGAGAGACAAGGATGCTGCTGAGCATTCTTTTTTTTTATTAAAGATTTTATTTCTTTATTTGACAGAGAGAAACACAGCAAAAGAGGGAACACAAGCAGAGGGACCCAAGAGAGAGAAGCAGGCTTCCCACCGAGCAGGAAGCCTAATGTGTGGCTCAATCCTGGATCTCCAGGATCTTGACCTGAGCCAAAAGCAGTCGCTTAACCAACTGAGCCACCCAGGCGCCCCACTGCTGAGCATTCTTAAAGGCAAAGAATAGCCTGGCCCTCCCCAATTATCTGGCCCCAATGTCAATAGTGCTAGGCTGAGAAACCCTGCTTTCCCCCATTAGCTACCAGCTCTTAAAATTTCACTCTAGGCCACAATGCCTCTTGCTTTAAATAGTAATAACCTTTATCTTTTTCTGGGATTTCCTAAATAGCAAGTACAGAGCTAGAAAGTGTGGTGGTAAAATTTACCTAAAATCTTTTCCCCATAAAAGCTGTTCCATTTAACAGTACCTTCAAGTTGCATTAACAACATTGACAGAAAAAAGAAATTAATGCTTTCTGAGCAAAACTTATTTTCATTTTTTTTTTAAATAATAAGCCCTTAAAATCATCCTGAGAAGTAGCTATTATTATGCTGCTTTCTCAGGTGAGAAACCAAAGGTCAAAGAAATTAAAAGAACTGCCAAGATTATGAACTAGGAACTGGCATTTCCAGAGTTCAAACCCTGATCTAATTCCAGAGCTCATATTCTGCTGAAACACTAATCCTCATTTGGGAGAAAACATGGCTAGCAAATAAATAAAAAGAAAGAACCCTAAAACACATCATACCAACACCAAACTGTGTTCCAGAAGTTATCCAAGCATTTCTAGCTTTGACACCTTTAACTCAGTGAGACTGTTTCTAAAATGTTTTACCAAGAAGAAGAAAATTAAGATTACCCTCTAAAAATAGCTTATGTTCATGCATTGATTATCATTTACAGCTCAATGACACTTATATTTTCTAGTTACCAACTTCTGTTTGGTTTTTAAAATGAGTCTCTCCAAGAAGCTGTCACTCCGTGGAGGGAAAATAGTGGGCTGGGGGGTGGGCAGGGGAGTCAGAGATAGTAGACAAACTTACTTTTTACTGTACACTCATCTTTTTAACTGTTTCATAGTATTTTTTATCTTTCCATGCTATTTCATTTTTTCCCCATGTTAAGTATTTATAACAAGATTAAGAAGTAGGGTAGGAAAGGGTGAACTAATATATTTGCCTAGAATGGGAGAAGAGGAGATAGAGAAAAGGGGCAACAAAAAAGAAACATTGTGTTCAGTTTCTCAAAGTCATAAAATTGGTTGTTCTTTTGGAAGAATTTTAGAAAGTTAGAGATAGCATTAACAAGTTAAGGGTGAAAAACCAGAGGTGAACTATAATTAAACTTAAGGTTTTTTTTTGTTTTTGTTTTTGTTTTTTTTTTACAGAGGTCACAGCTAACATACTCTAAGTGTGGACAGAGGAAATCATGGCTACAAAGCTCATAAAAATACCCTGAAATTGGAAACACCAAAGAATGTAATTAGCTCTATATATTCAATATAATCTCTTACAAACTTATATTAAAATTCTGGAAAACACCCTTTTCCGGAGGACATAAGTCATCTTTTAGGGTTAGTGCACATGTATCTCTTCTGGTTTTAGTGGGTGTATTCTGGAAGTTACAGGATCAGATGGCTTTCTACTGTCCTGCTCCTCCACTGCCCCTGCGTATAACTCAACGCTGCGGAGTTTTCTCTCCTCCAATTAACCTTTCTGGCTATTCTTTGCCCATCACTTCCACCTATTCCTTGGCCAATTGGGCAACACTAACCACATACTCCTTACCGACTTCCTATCTCAAGTGACTTCAGCTTTTTAGGCCTCTAGATTCAGCCCCAGTAAATCTGAGTTGCGAAAGCCATTGATCAATAATGTAGGTCACATCAGCTTCCTAGGGTCAGCTAATGTCAGCTCTGCCCAGTGTAACTGGCATTCGGTGACAGCGGCTGTCAAAAATACGTGGCAACTGACAGTTGTGATTTTTTTTTAAAGGTTTCAGTGTATCATCTCTTCAGAAAGTATTCTGGCTAACACTTCTCTCAAAATAATTAAAACAAAGTTTTGAAGACTAAGGTATCATGACAAGACTAAAAATAAGACATTAATTACACTAAAGTCGCAGTATACGACCTTCATATGTAGAAGAATTCTCAGTAGTGACTCTTTCCTGGCCTTTGACAATTAAACTACAATCTCAGAAATACTATAGTCTAATTAATATGCTAACCCAAATGATGTATTTATAAATGCTCAGAACAGGTCAAGCATTAACTTATGCATCCTGTACTTCAAAGCTCTTGAGAGAGCTTACCTAGAGATTCCATTTTTCCACATCCCAATGAATCCAACCCACAGACATACCTGTAAGAACTTTTTTTTTTTTTAAATTTTATTTATTTAACAGAGAGAAACACAGCCAGAGAGGGAACACAAGCGGGGGGGTGAGAGAGGGAGAAGCAGGCTTCCTGCCAAGCACGGAGCCCGATGTGGGGCTGGAGCCCGATGTGGGGCTCGATCCCGGGTCTCCGGGATCATGACCTGAGCCGAAGGCAGTCGCTTAACCAACTGAGCCACCCATCTAAATACTATCCAAGCTGCAGCGGATGCCCAGAAAATCCTGGGCTCTGCGTTAACACCCTGTAGAAACCAGGTCCTCTCTCATGACCAATATCCCACATTTCACCAAGCTGGGAAGTTTTCCTGGCTTCAGGCTAGAAAATTATTTACAAACATCTAATTCAAACATTAAGGCTACTTCTAGATTACTGTTCCTGATTTGAATACACTGACATCATCATTTACCTTTCTTTCATCTGACAACGGCACTGCCTTTAAACTTACATGAGGTTTACTGATTACTGATAGCCTGAAAACGTTATCCCAGCTTCTGTAACTCAGTGTTCTGCTTTTGTGACCATGGAAGTCATAGCTTCCTCCTCACCCATATTCACATGTGATCTTTACCCTCAATGTATACTCTTAATGCTTTAATTCCCTTCTGTACTCCCACTTAATTAACCCCATCTGGCAATATTTGACTTCCTAAATAGCCTGGACCAGAGCTCATCATTTCAACAATGTCTTCTGTTGAACCTTAGAACCCCTTAGGCTTGTATCAGTCAGCCTTATCACTGCTGGGTTCATACCACCATCCAGTTTATCTGCTACCAAGATGCTGAGAAATGCTTAGAGAAGTTAATAAAAACAAAAGAAGTGAATTCCCAATAAAGTCATGCTTCCTTCAACTATGCCCTAATGTCCATAAGCCACGATGATTTATCTCATTAAACCCAAACACATATTTACCTCAGCAGGACCTACACCTCCATTCTTATTCCCCTTTAGTTATAATATCTCCCCTCTTCCCTGGAAGTAAATTAACTCTTACCTTAACATGTTCTTAACTACTGATCCCAACCGCTCTGGGACCTACCTCCATCCTCTTTGGCAGCAACTCTCTACCTCCTCTTTTTCCACTCATCTTTTCCCTTTTCTTCTTTAACTTTCGGCCTGCAAAATCTAAATAAACCACTTTTTTTTTTTTTTTTTTTTTTACTTCAAATTATACTTGCTATCCCCAGTGAAAGGAAATGCTCTGATTTTGCTAAATTTACAGATCGCTTTCTTTGAATTTTTTATGTCCTCCTTTTCTCCTGGATCATATAATAACACAGCATTTATAACTAATTCTCTTTTGCAACCTTCTCTTCCTTTGGTTTTGATGACTTGACACAAATGATTTTCCAAATAGTGGGAGAGAAACACAAAGAGAGGCTTCTAAAAATTATATTCAGGGCCCACAAATTTCCCCTAATTTTTATCTCAGAAAGTAGACCTTCCAGTTGAGATTTACTTCCACAATGATTACTACAGTCTGCAGTGTTTCGCATAAATCACATGTGTTCAGGTGGGAAAGACTAGTACCAATACCTTACATTATTCTGGGGTTGTTTCCCCCCTCCCCGTTCTTCTGGCTTTTTTGGGGGGTGCTTTTATTAATAATTGGGTAGATTTAAAAAAGGTATCTTTAAAATACATAGAAATGAGGTAAAAAGAATCACAGAACACATTTCTCAGTAAATTATTTGTTATATAAATAAATTCAAGTTGTTCATCCAAGGAAGAGATTATTATAAATGATATAAGTAAAAATAAAAATTTATTCCCTCACATATAGAACCAACTGTCCAAACATCATTTATTGAAAAATCCATCCTTTGGGGCACCTGGATGGCTCAGTCCTTAAGTATCTGCCTTTGGCTCAGGTCATGATCCCCGGCGTCTTGGGATCGAGGGCATTGGGCTCCTTGCCCAGCAGGGAACCTGCTTCTTCTCTCACCTCCCCCCGCCCCCCCGCTTGTGTTCCCTCTCTGTGTTTCTCTATGTCAAATAAATAAATAAAAGCCTTAAAAAAAAAACAAAAACACTTCCATCCTTTCTCCAATAATTAAAAAAAAAAGCAGAGCCAATTTCTCATACATCAAGTTTCCCAAGTATGTCTGTTTCTGGAGTCTACCCTGCTAAATTTGCCAATCCATCCCTGTGCATTCAACAGCATAGTTTTATTAATTATAACTTTATAAGTTTTGATATAAAGGCAAATACTCCCTCCCCCAGTACACGTCTTGTTTTTTAAGAGTGTCTTGCCTACATCTAAACTTTAATTCTGTAAAAATTTTATGGAAAAAAAAACAACAAACAAAAAAGCTTATCAATATATATTTTTTTAATTTTATTTATTTATTTGACAGAGAGAAACACAGCCAGAGAGGGAACACAAGCAGGGGGAGTGAGAGAGGGAGCAGCAGGCTTCCCGCCGAGCAGGGAGCCCAATGTGGGGCTCGATCCCGGGTCTCCAGGATCATGGCCCGAGCCAAAGGCAGTCGCCCAACCAACTGAGCCACCCAGGCGCCCCTTATCAATATTTTTTATTGGCACTGAATTTAAGCATAACTTTCAAGAGTTTCATAATTTTCATTAAAAATGTGTTGTATAACTTGTGTTTGTCAGTTATTGTGTATTTTTGATACTGCTGTAAATAGTATTTTTAAAGTTGCCTTTTCAAAGTATGACAGGTACACAGAAATAGTTGATTTTTGTACACTGATTTTTATATCCAGCAGCCCTTAAACTTAACATTAATTCCGACGAATTAGCTATAGATTTTGTTTGCTTTCTGTGTAGATTATCATATTATCTGTACAGTGACTGTTTAATTTCTTTTCCAATCCTTCTCATATCTTTGTTGATTTATGCATCATTCGCAGTAAAATGCTGAACAGAAGTGATGACACGAGGCTCCCTTGACTTGTTCCTAATCGTGAAGGGAACACTTTCAATTTTTTACCATAAGTACGTTTCCTACAGTAAATTCATTTTATTAGGCTAAAGACATTATCTTTTATTCCTACTTCACTAAGAGCTTCTCTAAAAAGAATGAATATTTAATGTTAACAAGCGCTTTTTTCTGCATTTATTGAGATAATCATAGTTTTATCCTTTAATCTGTTTTTACAGAACATTATAAATATATTTTTTCCTCTTGAAGCCAGCCTTAAACTCTTGGAATAAATCCAACTGGTCATAATATAATCTTTTTTTATATACTGCTGAATTCAACTTGCTAGTATGTTAAGATTTTTCTACTCATTTAATTGAGATAAATTATAGCTCATTACAAGATTTAGGAGTATTATTATGCTACTCTCATAAAAAGGTTGGTAACTGTTCCTCTTCTAGAGTTTGTATAAAATTGTTATTATTAATTTGTTCCTGAATGTATAAATCCTGATAGGGGTAGGGAAAACCCCACAAATGATACATATCTACACAAGAATAATCCTGGGACCTACTACATCCTAGCTGAGACTCACTTCTCTAATAAAGCCCAACTACTTCTGAGCATCTGATGAGGAACGTCTATAGACTGACCTTTTCTCTGTGATTTAGACCTATGATTAACTGCTGGATGAACATTTACCCTAGATGCCTATCACCAATACAAACTCAATATGCCCAAATCAAATATCTTCCCATAAACTTGCCCATCTATCAGTTTCTAAACCTCTATGAAAGATACTATGAATCTTCAAGGACTCCAAACAAATCTTGGATTCATTTGCAAGATGTCCTTTTTCTTTTCCCATATGATCACAAAGTCCTTCCAGCATTCATTCTTATTAGTCTATTTCACTCATTCCATTCCTTTTGTCACCCCCTTATTCTAGGTCTTTGCTAGGCCTACTGCAATCTGGTTAAGTCTACACAACAGATCTGGTTTCTAGTCTCCTTAACCCCAGTTCCTGCTAAATACTATTGTGAAGTTAATTATCCTTGTAACATACCTTTGCATATCACCCACCCACTCAAAAATAATGGGCAGTTGGACAGTTTAGTAGTTTACCACTGCCTATACAGAGGACTTCAGCTGGTCAATAGGGTATTTCAGTAACTGGCCAGGGAGGTAGGGAAGGAAGAGAGGAAGGCTATCAGCAAAGCTACAGCTCCCGACCAACCAAACAATATGCCTCCTTTTTGGTTAATGATGACTTATAAATACTGTGGCTTTTTTTATGTTCTATCAGTCTCTGTCCACTCACCAAAAAGAACAGAGTAAGGAAAAGTAGAGGTCTTTTCCCTGACTTTAGACTTTAATCCCTTACCTCTCCCTCCAAGATCTACTAGTTAGTTACATAAACCCTCTACTCCAACCTGACTAGTCTGTTTACTGTTTCTGCAAAAAGTCTTACTATTCCTACAACCATCAAGATTCTATTGATGATCTTCTTCCTACTCCAAATTGTCCTCACCTATTCCAGGGCCAAACTCTTTCATGAAGCCATCCTCAACTACCTCAATCATTAGTGACCGCAACTTCCTCTAAATGCCATAGTTTTGGTCTACTCATTAGGCAAATAAAACATGCTACTATTATAATTTTTACTATCATGGACAAGTGTTTTTATCCCACCACGGACATTATGAGGACAGATGTAGAGCCTAATACTTCATGTAACTGATATTTGTAATACTCTATACACAGTTTTCAATAAAGGCTTAAGGGTAACAATCCATTCATGTATTATTTAATACCTGTGTTTGGCGTTCTACATCTTCCATACGTATGTTCCAGGAGCTCTCAGAAGCCAAGAAAATAAACAACAAAATTCTCTGTTTTAAGAGTCACATCTCTGCTTTTAAAAATTCTGGAAATGGTATGACCTACCAATACTCCAACCTCAGACTCAAATTGACTTGCATCGTGTGAGTGGCAGGAAAAGCTGCACTTCAGTCGACATATGGATATACTTATTTAAAACACACACACACACACACACACTGCACTGGTCAGACTTCTTAGAGAGTTATAAATTGATGGATATTATGACATAATCTAGAACTCAAGTCACCTATTTTACAATCAAATTCGGAACAAACTCACAACTGTTTAAATTGCTTTTTGGATACGAACAGTAAGCAATTTCACAAACTGTGATTTTCACTGATTTAAGAGCTATGCATAGCACCGTAAAGCAGTCACTTACTGACATCCCAGTCTGCCACACTAGCCTATAGCATTTGAAAGAACAAAATTTATCTTTTATCCCTGGCACCAAGAATTTGCTAGGAGCTCAGTACATGTTTACTGAATGCATCACAGTCACAACACACTAGAACAAATCTAAAAATCAATGAATGGGAACATCTTGCCCTCAAACAGCAAGAAAATCTTGAAAGGCTCCTTTAAGTCTTTTACTTTTTTTTTTTTAAGATTTTATTTATTTATTTGACAGAGAGAAACACAGCTAGAGAGGGAGCACAAGCAGGGGGAGTGAGATAGGGAGAAGCAGGCCTCCCACCGAGCAGGGAGCCTGATGCGGGGATCAATCCCAGGATTCTGGAATCATAATCCCGGAGGAAGGCAGAAGCCCAACAACTGAGCCACGCAGTCACCCCAAGTCTTACTTTTTTGAGCAAGAACAGAAACCAAAACAGATACATCATCCTAATAAGAAAATGACCATAAAAGGAAGTTACTGAAAAAAAAAATAAACCTACCACTTACATATAACATTTAGCAATTTCTTAATTGGAAATTAACAAGTCTGCAAGTGTAAGACAGGGGATAGTATTACCCACATTTCAAATGTCATGCAAAGCAAAATGCATACCATTACTAAAAATAAATTGTTTTTTAGTCTGTTGAAAACTTTTATCTAGATTCATTCATTAGCTGACAAAAATATTCTAAAGAAGATGTTCACAACAAAATACTGGAATATCTTTATTTTTCACTTTTTATCCTGATAAGTTACACAGAAAGGATTTGAAAAACGAATCCTTTTTTAGCAATAATGAAATTAAATAGCACATTCAAACACATTTTCACATGGGTCTTAGAGAACTTCTCATTAATTTATAATTCTACTATATCCTTAGTTTTATGGAAAAATACTAGCTAGCTGCAAGAAAAAATGATCCTCAAACATTTCAGTCATACCTGTTTCTGAGCTTCTACTTTCTGCTTTCTGGTTGGGTCAATTGCATCTACCATCCATTTGATTGTAAAGTATGTTACTGCACCAAATATCGTCAAACGGAAAATTAAACCAACAACTTCATTCCGACTCAAGGGACGAGAAAAGGCTTCAGCATGTACCATCTTGATTAACCTTAAAAAACAAACAGAAATGTCACTAAGTAACTAGATTCATCACAACTGGGAGACTGATAAGTAGCTTAAACATAGCAAGAGAAACTTCTAGTCAAATTCAGTATTACCTGCCTTAAAGTGTTTTCTTTTCTTTTCTTTTTTTTAAAAGATTTTATTTATTTATTTGACAGAGAGAAACACAGCGTGAGAGGGAATACAAGCAGAGGGACCGAGAGAGGGAGAAGCAGGCTTCCAGCCAAAGCAGGAAGCCCGATGTGGGGCTCGATCCTGGGCCTCCAGGATCATGACCCGAGCCAAAAGCAGTCGCCCAACCAACTGAGCCACCCAGGCGCCCCTAAAGTGTTTTCTTTTTAAGGAAAAATGAACATGCCAAAAACTGAGGTTTATTAGACTTTTTAATAAAGTTTTCTTAAAGCTCATGTAACTTCAGTAAACAATTCTGCAACAATGCAGTCAACATCTTAAGGTATTTATTATTTTAACAGCTTTCGGATAACTATTTCAGAAAATTTAGAGATATGTTGACCAAAACACTAATCCAACTGAAGAAAGGCAGCCTGACAATGAACTACTTTACTACTGTGATGGTAAGAATTTCTTCTACTAAGTACAATGTACAACAAGCAATTTTTGAGTGCAACTAAAACTGAACTGACTTGTTTTTTTCTCAGACTTACTTTTCAGGTTTTCAAGGCCTGCTTAACTTTAAACATGCCATTTTCTTTATTGATAAGTCACCTTAAATGTTTTGAGCCATCCTATTGTTTTCAACCACCCAGCTAAAGATGAAGCACTAGAATCTTCAAACATTTCTGAACCACAAGAATACAGAAGTCACCTAAGACAAAGGGAAAAAAGGAGGCAGCATGCCTACTTTTATCTGTATTTCTGAGCAGCTCTCTCAAATCACATACAGGCTTGCAGAAGGAACGGATACCCGTAAATAAGGCAAACTACCCAGAATAAGGTTACAAGGGATGATGGGACTGTCACATTTTGGAAGACAGGATCTCAGATTCTAATATTGCCATTTTTCTCTCATGGCACAGGAGTATGCTGAGCGCTAGGGTATGTGAGAAACAGAGAGGGAATAAATTCTGCACTCATATGAAAAGGAATAAATCAGAATTTGCACAGATGGCTCAGTAATGGGTAAAAATTAGGAACTGCATAGATTCATATCTATGGTCCTTCCTCCATCAAAATTTAGTTTCCTTTGTTACTACTACTATTCAATTAAAAATCTTCACTTCCCTCCTTCTGAAATAACTCCAAGAATTTTTAAATTCCTCTTAGAGACCTCCCACCTTCCATTCAAGAGTATATACTTCTCTTTGATAAAAAGACTTCAAAGCTTTCCCTCTATTTACAGGATTTCCAAGTGTTCAAGACTATCCTAAACTAACCTCAAAGAGTAACGTTTAAACATTCTACCTCTCACGTCTCACTAAAAACATTCAATAGCTGGAGTCCTAGTACCTGAAAATGCCATGTGTATTTTCCCTCCACCATATTTGCCTGGTACCCTGAATAGGCCATTTCTCTCCCTTCATCTGGGATCAAATTCTATCCAAACTTCAAAAACCAACATTACCTTCTTCATCTTTCTGTCACATACAAGAAACACTATTTGGTAATCATCTGTTCAACAGATAAACTACAACTGCAGAAACACTTCCCAATTATTTCAACAAAACTGCTGCCAGATATTGAATGATTTCCCAAAAAAGATCAAGGGTTCTACGTTTCTCCATTACTAGGGGCCATTTACTTCACAACAGTACATTACTTAACTTAAACTTCACAACAAAATTGAAAGCTTTCATTTCAGATGAAGAATCTTTGACTTAGGGACATTAAGTGATTTAATTCACAGCATAAAACACCTAATGAACATGTCTTTATAATGCCTACTATATACTTGGCATACAATAAGGGCTAAGATAAAATTACTGGCCAAAAGGAACACACAGTCCAGCTATTATATTAATTATATCTCTATAAATGGAGCTAGGGAGGAAAAGCCATCAAATTAAAATCTCTCCTCCTGCAACAAATTCAAGTGTGCTTTCATCCATCAGCATGGACTCCTAAAGGTAAGTCAACAGTCCACTTTTTCTAAGTAAAAAAAACTGACTTCTCTACCCTTAATTCCAACAGAGTAAATTTGAAAGTGCAGCTGGAACATGTTATCACACATCATTACGCGGGGATATTATTCACAGATGGAAATAAACCAATAGGCAAAATCAAGGTTTTATTAACTTAATCTGTGAAAACTCGTGATATTCGAGTAAAACGTTTCCATTTATATAGTTTGAGTTAGAAGAGCTAGAGCCGCCACCTACTGGATGTTCCCGGAACTACACGAACAACTAGGGCAAGTTTCAGTACATTCTTGTCGTCCGGACGACAATTTTTAATCCTATAACAAATTTCAAGACTTAAAACTTCTGTTACCGTTACATTTCCCTATATTTAAATTAGTATCTGCACTAGAGTACTCTAAACCTACGGTACCGTTTAAAGCAGTGGTCCATTTTTCACAATGACTTTAAAATCCTGAAATGAGACCGAAACTCCTATTTGCAGGTTGTAACCGTATATACTTTACTGTCCACTCATCTATCATTCATAGGACATGGGCCTACCTGCTATGTAGACAAGTACCCCTGCAACAGAATACACAAAAGCTGCGTGTGCACACAACGGTAGGGAATGTATTTCAATCTTGCATACAGACATTAAAAATCAACAAAATACACAAACATGCACATACATAAAGATGTTGTTATCTACAACTAAGAAATAGGGCAAAACCCTGCAATGCATACTTATTTGTTAGGCAAACACGACACCAGACAGTTTCATTTAAAAAGCTCTCCGGGGGCGCCTGGGTGGCTCAGTTGGTTAAGTGACTGCCTTCGGCTCAGGTCATGATCCTGGAGACCCAGGATCGAGCCCCACATCGGGCTCCCTGCTCAGCGGGAAGCCTGCTTCTCCCTCTCTCACTCCTCCTGCTTGTGTTCCCTCTCTGGCAGTGTTTCTCTCTGTCAAATAAATAAAATCTTTAAAAAAAAAAAAAAAAAAGCTCTCCGTTTCAGGGTGGAAAACTTGAGAAATCATACCTCCTCTAAGGGAGCAATCTATTGACCGGTTAGGAACCGACAGTACGGTGTTTCTGTCCTAATTCCCTGTAGGGCTGCAGAAAAGTTTTTCTCAACCCCAAAGTCCCAGGCTCGAGGGCAACAAGGCCCTAGGAACACAGCCTGTGACAATGAATGCCAACCTTCCCATAAAGGACAGGTTATTATTAACAGCACCATCCTCTACGAAAGCGTACCCAGGGCTGAAGAACCGCCTCCGCCTCTGCACTAGACGGTGGCAGTGCCTGTGCGACAGTCACACCCGGCTCCATTTGGCCGCCTCCGTCTAGGACCCCCGGTGCTGAGGTCGTCTGGGACGTCACAGGTCCCCGTGGCGACCGACTGTCTACCGAGAGTCCCTCGCAGGTGGCCTAAGCCGGGGAGGTGGCGAAGAGGAAGGCTAACGGAGACCTAAGGGCCTAGGTTGGGCCGGAAGCCAAGGCGAGGCCCGGGACGCCCTTGGAGGTTAATCCGCTGGATACCAAGGGCTGCTGGAAGCCGGGGGAGGGCGGCACGGAGGGGGCGCGTGGGAGGAAGGCGCCGGGACCTCCCCCGCGCGGCCTCCCAGATCCCAGCCAGCCCCCCAGAGGATCTCAACGGGCTCCCACGCCCGACCCACGAGGCCCCGGAGGACGCCGCTACTCACCCTGGGGCGGACACTGAAGCAGCAGGAATCCTCAGGCAGCCTCACACCGGAAGGAAACGCCGCCTGGGAGAGAATGCTTCCGGCGGGAGCCGTGCCCCGCCCCTTCGCACGGAGCGTGCGCGGTCCACGGCCGTCGGCGAGGAGGGGGCGCGCTTCCGGGTTTCAGATCTGGCGCGGGCGCGGGCACGGGCTGGGCGGGGACTGAGGCTTTCTGTGAAGCAGGTGCGTCCACTTGCAGCACTCCCGGAGGTTCTGAGTTTAGCCACGAGGATGGGATAGGGAAAGACGCTAATCACAGGAGGTCCCTGCCGAGGTCGCGGGCTCCGGGCGCGACACTGCCAAATCGGGGAGCCTGCTCCAAGAGTGCGAAGAAATGCTGTGCGTCTCCGCAAAGTTCTCCCTTGACTCCTCCTTGGGCCTTCCGCCCGCCCCTGCCCCTCACCCCGCGTGCACATCCGCAGGTTGCCGTTCCGTCCGTCCTTCAGCCAAAGCGCTGACGCGCATTGCCACTCCCCATCCCTCACCATCCGCGTTTCAGTTTCTAGGGTGAGCTCTCCATGCTCCCTCGTCTCCGCGCGGACAAACACCTGGGGGCGGCGCCTTAAAGCCACGGGAAACCACTTTGCAGCCCAACCAAGCAGGACCGGCAGTCTGGACGGAATGGGTTATCTGGTAGCAGGATTTGCATTTCAGTGACTTCCCTTTTTCTTCTACACCTTCCTCTTTCCAGAATGAGAGACGTGACTCGGAAGGTCCCAAGGGAACAAACCTGAAACCCCAGCGCCTCCTGAACAGACTGCCAGGGGGCGAGATGATATTAGCCACTGTTTCCAGATGGAAGCAGCATCAATACCTTCAGGTAGAGGCGGCAAGACTACCCTCCTTGAGAAGGCGGTTTGTGCCTTTCTGCTTTAGGCATCATCTTTGATGTCTAAAATCCTTCAGCCTGATTGTAGGAGTTAGTGTTACCCTTTTTACAAGCTTGTGATGCTATGGTAAGGATAATAGCTACAGTTTATTGAATGCCTACTAGGTGTCAGGCGATCTGCTTCTGTGTGCTTCACATCTTCACATCTAAATTTCTCCAAAATCTAAATTCCTCCAAAAAACAATCCTCTTAAGTAGCCATGATTTTCTGTTTGTATAGACAAGCAAATTTTGAGGCTTAGGGAGAGAAACTTTCCTAAGTTCGTTTACCTAATTGGCAAATTTCACCGGAACCAAATTTGATTCAGACCCTACCCTTTACACTTTCTCTTTGAGATAGTAATTTAATACCAGTTCTGTTTAAGTCTAGTTGAAAGAAGACCATGAAATGACAAAATCATAAGTCTTTAAAGGGTGAGGATAGGATGGCAGGGATGTGTAAATATCTTTTAAAACTATGATTGGGTTCATTAACAAGAATCAGAATGGAATTTAATGCTGAATGACATGAATCTAGGTCTAAGAGAAATAGCCTTGTTATTCAGAGAGGATGTAGAACTTGGGAAAGAACAAGGTGATTATGAGACCAGAACAGTGTTCACCAAACCAAGCCAGACCAAAACCATAGTTGCTCTGTGGTCTTGGAAGAGACTCTGCATTGGTTCCCTGGGATTATCTTCAGTCTGAGTCATTGTTTTGGATGCTCCTGGTAGCATGCATTGACAGAGCTAAAAGGAAAGAACTGAAGGAAAGAACTTTCTGTGCTCCTCTAAAGTAATCTCAGCAGTAAGGAAAATGAGCTGCTAAATTCAAGATGGTAATGGACTTCCACCATTCACTGAGTGAAAACGCACCGACTAAGGACCTCAGCTGCCTTATGCTGAGGACTAGGGTGGTCATTCTTCTCAGTTTGTCTGACATTAAGTGGGTTTTTGGAACATAGGACTTTGGATGCTAAAACAGGGAACGTCTTAGGCAAACCATGAGGAGTTGATCCCCTATTAGGGACATCTTATATGGATTCTAGAATGAGGTGGAACTCCCAATATGATTCCATCTAGTCTCAATTCGCTTGGACTATGATTGATCGTACAGGAAGTTGTTGGGTAAAGTAGTTAAGACTGGCCTTAAAGAGTCTGTAGGCCCCCAAATAAATTCCCCGCTTAATCTTTTCCTGTGGTTTGGCTATAAACCAAGTACCTGCACCTTTACCTTTTGGACCCAATTTTCATTTAGTAAATTCTCAAGAAGCCTTTTATGTCTGGGTCCTAAGACATCAAATTACCGTCTTCTCACAAACCATGCACGTTCATTTCCAGCTATCACTAAGTCAGCTAAGTTCTTCCAGAATAGAACTGAGTGAACATATGCTTTTCATCCCAGGATAGCTTTATATAATCCTGGAAGCACAAAACACCATATTTGGCCCACAGTAGGGGCTCAATAAATAATTCATTATGTATAATATTAATCAGGAAATTATGACAACAGATTTTTTTGTAGACTTTCTGGGCCTTTCTCTGTGGTTGTTAGAATCAAGATATTAAAAATGATTATTACATGTATTAAGAAAGTTGGGTTTTGGGTTTTGAGGGTTTTTTGTTTTTTGGGGGGGGCGTGTTTTTGTTTTTTTTACCAATGCTTCCTAAAACAGTTCATGGCAGTCCTTCCCACTTGGAACTGGATTACCTTTACATTTGTTAGTTGGATGGGAGTGTGATTAATTTGCTCTGCAGCCAAGGAATCTTTGTGCTGGACCCTGAAGGGGAAGGGATTCCTTAGATTAGGGGTTCTCAGATTTCACTGTGGGTCTCTTCACTTGGGCACCTTGGCAAAATGCAGATTCCTGTGTTACAGCTTTAGAAGCTCCCATTCAACTGCTCTAGGTTTTGGGGATTTGAATTTTTGAATAAGCATCTAAAATGGTTTGGATGTAGGTAGTTGGGATCACACTTTGAAAAACTGCCCTAGTCACTGATGATCTTAGATGTATTTTTACAAAAACATCTATGTTCCATCTCCAAAAGCCGATCTGCTCAGCTGAACCATTAAATCAGCTGGCGTATATCAAAAACATCAAGGCAAGGTGGTCTCAGGTTGAGACTCAGAATAAAAGCTCTTTGAAAAGAAAAACAAATCTGAAATTGTTGAATAAATAGACGCACTATACCTGACCCTATTTGTTGCTCATTAGAAATAATTCTCTTGACAGTGATTTAGAAGGAGCAGCACTTCAACAAATGTACAGGATTACATGGCAGTAATTATGCCCATATAATAGTCACGTGGTAGCCTTGGTTCTTTTTAAAAATATTTCATCAGAAAGAATAATCTTCATTATTATTTTGACAAGTCAAAGAGGATGGTTGGAGAAAGAAAAGTAAAACCAGGATAGGAAGCTGTACCTGAAGCCAGAAAAGCACCAAGAAAGACTAAGACTAAGTGCTTGAAGCTCCAGTAGAAAGAACAAGATGGCATCAAGGCAAAAGTAATGGAAAATTAAAATTTCAACAGACTGAAAGGAGTGGAAAGATGAATTGATAGCTCCATTCTATAAAAAGCACAGAGAGCTAACAGATGCAATAGCAAAGTTCAAAGAATATGTTGTAAATTTACTTTTCATGCTTTTTATGTTTTAAAATTTTACACATGATTTAAAACGTGTGTATATGTAATTTCTTAATGTTATCAGGATAGCACTAAGCCATAATATTACATCACTGCATAATCCTTTTTCTTAAGCTTTACTGCCCACTGGACTTTTTTACAGTTTATGCTAGTGATAAACATTGCCTAGAACTTGGATATTTATTTTAAATCTGCAGTGTTTTGTTGTTTAGCTTTAATACAGTATGAAAATATACCTCTCAAGTGATACTCTCTGTGGAAAGTCAGGACAGATCCAAACGGGAATTACTTGGGAAGAAGGCTAACCCCACTATAGACTCATTAGCATAAATTTTAAAGTATGGAGGAAAGAGTAATCTCCCTGGGATTCATTTAGGACCTTCGTAAATACCCTTCCATACGCTTTTCTTCAATGGGAGAGGGGATTCGAGGGTTTGGATGAGAATGACAAAGCTATGAATTCATCAGCCAAAATGGAAGAAACAGTAGTTGAAACATTGATTCTCAATTTTTGTAACAGCAGACTGATAGATGAAGCATAAAACAGGACCAGATGCTGTGGTTTCCAGGATGCAGTTGGCTTCTCATGCTTTATAACCTGGAGCATTTATTGCTGTAAGTAGGTCACTTGCTTGCTCTCATTTACCTGATTCCAGGAAAATGCCCTTGAAAGTATTTGGAAAAGAATGCATGCTGGTACTTAACATTCTAAAAATTAAAATTGCATAAAGCCCCTTTACCTCCCTTTTCTCTATTAGTCTGAATAAATTGTAAGCCTGAAACATATGTGAAACTAAAATGGATGAGAAGAATTTGAGATCTCCTTTTCTAAGCACAAAAACACTAAAATCTGTGTCTATTCTGTTTGCCCCCATAATTCAGTCTACTGAGCACTGACACAGTGTTCATTTCACAGAATTCTAATTGGGGTTGAGTTTCTGTAGTCTTTTATCAGATGTGAACTTCTTAAGAAAAGAGAACGCCAGGACATACGAGGGACTTAACAAATGCTTCTTTATTTATTGAAGTGTAGTTGACCCACAAATGTTATATTAGTTTCAGATATACAACACAATGATTCCACAACTCTCTACATTCCGCCGTGCTCACCTTAGTAAGCTTAGTCACCATCTGTCACCCTACAAAGTTATTACCATATTGTTGATTATATTCCCTATGCCATACTTTCCTTTTTTTTTTTTAGATTTTATTTATTTATTTGTGTGTGTGTGTGTTTGTGTGTGTGTGAGAGAGAGAGAGGCCATGAGTGTGAAGAGGGGTACAGGGAGAAGCAGGCTCTGCCCTGAGCAAGGACCCTGGCGTGAACTTGATCCTAGGACCCTGGGATCATGACCTGAGCTGAGGCAGATGCTTAACTGAGCCACCCAGGTGTCCCCATTTTTTAAAAATTAACATATATTTGTTTTCAGGGTACAGGTCTGTGAGTCATCAGTCTTACACAATTCAGAGCACTCACCATAGCACAAACCCTCCCCAGTGGCCATCACCCAGCCACTCCATCCCTCCCACCCTCCTCCCCTCCAGTAACCCTCAGTTTGTTTCCTGAGATTACGAATCTCTTATGGTTTGTCTCCCTCTCTGGTTTCGTCTTGTTTCATTTTTCTCTGCCTTCCCCTATGATCCTCTGTCTTGTTTCTCAAATTCCTCATATCAGTGAGATCATATGATATATACTGTACTTTTCATCCCCATGCCCTATTTATTTTATTTCACTTATTTTTTAAAAAGAGTTTATTTATTTATTTGACAGAGAGAAACAGAGCCAGAGAGGGAACACAAGCAGGGGGAGTGAGAGAGGGAGAAGTAGGCCTCCTGCTGAGTTGGGAGCCCAACACAGGGCCTGATTCCTACTCTCCAGGGTCATGACCTGAGCTGAAAGCAGACACACAACGACTGAGCCACCCAGGGTCCCTTCTATTTATTTTATAAACAGAAGTTTAATCCCCTTCACCTATTTCATCCATCCCTCCACTCTCAACTGGTGTTTTAATTGACTCCCACCCCAAATCTGACATATCTAATGGGGCTTTTTAGGCTCCATTCCTACAGATTTAACCTGACCAAGGGAGAAAAAAGAAGGAAAGACATATGGTTCAAATATAGGAATTGTGGAATCAAACCATTTTATTGACCATACATATATTATTCCCCCATTTTGATAGGTCCATTCCTGATGTGTCCACCAGAGAGCAGTCCCATCCTTGGTACCCATAGGATTTAAGAACATGGACACTGCATGGGGCTCCTAGGTAGCTCAGTCGTTAAGCATCTGCCTTCAGCTTGGGTCATAATCCCAGGATCCTGGGATCAAACCCCACATTGGGCTCCCTGCACAGTGGGAATCCTGCTTCTTCCTCTCCTACTCCCTCTCTTTGTGTTCTCTCTCTGTCTCTCTCTATTATTCAAATAAATAAAATCTTTAAAAAAATAGAAGAACATGGACAGTATACTCCAACAGACCTGGGTTTGAATGCACAATCTGTTTTTTTACTGGCTGTATGACCTTTGGGCCATTTATTAAGCTCACCAAGACTCCCCCATATTTAGTATGGGGACAATAACAGTATGCATGCTATGGAGTGGCATTGAAAATTAAATGAGAGAGTATCAGGAAAGTGCTGAGCTCTATGCCTGATACTTAGCAAGTACTCAATAAAAATGCCACTATAGTACTGATGTTTTTATTATACTATGAAATGATGTTCTCTCATTTCCAGAAGTCTCTAAGGACAAAGATTCCTTCATATCTCTGTAGTATTTGCATGAAGACTTCACTTCTCAAGGTTCTAACCATAGCATCTTGTCTGGGAATGTTTTCTCTGGTGAAGAGGGCATGCCTTTCTCTTTGACCTGTTGATTCTCTCATTCTCAATCTTAATACACCCTTCTGCCTGACTCTTATGGATTAGTAGTAAATAAACCATTTTTGATAGTTATATAAAAAATATAAGATTCTATCCTTATGGCCATCAACAATTAAATTTAAAATATTGATCAATCCATGAAAATAGCTATCTGGTTATTTCTCAGTTCACTGAAGACCATTATTGATATTGGCTGTTGTTCCCATCTGTCTAATAACAGCCATTTATCGAGCTTACAGTTCTGGGTTTCATGGAGTTCTAAAGACTAAAACGTCTTATAAAAATGCAAGTCGTCTCAGGGCTATTGATTTTTTTAAAGCTAAAGGTTTATCCTATATTTCATTCCCATTTATTATTCATTTAGGGAAAACTTCCTCTCTTAGACTGTTGAATGGGTTTTGCGGAAGAAAAAGAAATGAGTTCAATGGGTGGTGGTGGGATGTTGAGCCACACTAGAGATTTTAGAGACTGAGACTGTGCCCATCTTATTTTTTCTTTGTAAACTACGACTTTCTTAGTACACGTGGGGACTATGATAATATCAAAGCTGCTGTTCTTCATATAAAATTTAATACATTTGAGCACAACACATTTAGAAAAAACATTTACTATGGACAACTCATGGAAATGCTCCTTAAAAGTGAGAGAGTGTTCCTGAGCAAAAGAAACACAATATCCTGTTTAGAGACTATGTGGCTTTCAAAAGCAAAGACAAGGTCAAATCTTGCTGATTTTAGATATTTAAGAAGGAGATTTTACTAGACCTTTTTCTTTCACCCTAGAGAGGCCCCAAAATAGTATACTGGCAAGCTGACATTAAAATCACCCTGCTCATCTTTTTTTTGTCAGTGTTTCTGGAACCAGAAAAACAAAGCAAAGGTGTAAGTAAGAAAAGAAAGAAAAGCCTGTAACTTGAGTCATAGAAGTACATGAAGCAAATCAAGTATTCTAAGTCGGCTGTGCTCAAAGTTGCATTCAACTTCAAAACACTATGCCTGATAGAGTTGCACACACTTTTCTCCTTTCCCATCCACTGCTACTAAGTTTAAATTCTAGAACCATTCTGAGAGCTGTCACTGTTGAATGAGGGCAGTGCCAGAGCCATGACCCATGCCTGTTTCCTTAGGTCTTCTGTGTTCCCAGGTAAATGGTGTTGGAGGGGGGCATATAGTGGGCAATTAAGGGAAGGAGACATAGAGGTTGACCCTCCAACAGTGTTTTAGGCCCACTACAGTGTTGTGCAAAAAGCAGATGATACACTAATGATTCTTAACTGGCTGAAAGCAACATGAGAATTTTGTCTAGATGATCATGAATCTCTAGCTGGACAGTATTCTACCTGCCACATTCCAATCCATCCATCATTTGGTCCTGCCTGGACTAGATAGACTGGCTTTCCATAGTCTGTTATCATGTCCTCATGGGCTAGTGATTAAGGAGCGTCCCCAGCTCCTTTCCTAGAACTCTTGGAGGTAGACAGGGAAAGAGTTTGAGGCGTGTCTAAAGTCATGAAATACTGTGAATGTTCTTTTTTTTTGTGGGGGAGAAGAGTAAATAAACCTATTTCTTAGTTGAATGAATCATAAGCATTCCCAGCACGTGAACTCAAACATGTAGACAAAAACAGGAGACCACTAAAAACCTCTCTGGGCACATTCTTCCTCATTTGATAGGAAGGTGGGGGTCTGTGATACTCCGTTTTAATGACTGTCTCCACATTCTGTCTCTGTACCCACTACAGGAAAGAATTGCCAAGTTCATAGTGTCAGATACAAACAGAGCCTCTCTCTAAATAGTTTCAAGCAGGCAAGATGCAGGTTATTGAATACAGTATTTCAGAAATTCTGACAATACCGAATGAGAGGGCCAGCTCTGTGGCCTGTCCCGTGTTGGATGACCTTTCTGGGTTCCCTCCTGCAGAGCTGAGTTCTACCAGCTCCATCATTCCATGATTCTGTGATTCTCTCTGACCTGAGTATGAAGCAACTTTTGTTTGAATTTCTTCCCCTCTTGGGCCCAACAAATGAATGCTAAATTTGAACTCTAAGTTTGGGAGTATAGTTTCAAATATTAAGCAGTGAAGGTTTCTGAGAAGATCTCTATAGTCATCCCTTGTCGGCCACCGTCCGCCAGTCATAGCTTAGTCACAATGTAGTTTCACATTTGTATGCTTGAACTGTAAAATAATTGATCTCGGTATATCTGGAAGAGTTCGGTTTCTTTAAATTAAAGGACTTAGCTACTGTTATCCCTACCCTCATCTCCACCCCTATCCTAACCTTAAGGTCAGATGGTGAAGATGGATGAGGCCTGTTCTTCTCTACCCTGTCCATGTATGACAAGTAGAGAATAACAGTAGGAGGTCAGGCCTGGAGAAACCATGCCTTCTTTCGTGGAAAGACCAGCTGGCTATTAAGAATGTTGCCAAGGATTGCAGAAATTGTCCTCAAGCAAATGTAAGAAAGCATTAATTATCAGTGTACTCAGGGCTACGTAAAGAACTTTTTTAAAAAAGAAGTGTGGTTAATATAAAGTAAACCCCATCTTCCACAGCAGATCATGGCTTCAGGATGTGAGCTTATGAGCAACGAGGGAAGAGTCTTTTTCTGCTTTATTACCAGTATTATTGTTTCATGCTCTTGTGAATTCCCTATTTTCTATGAGACTCTGAACTTGCCAATGAGGATTCTAGTTAAGAAGACACTTTTCAGGAATGCACCTATCTCCACCCCCAGTTGGTGAGAGATTACTATGACAAATTTTGAAAACACAGAGATTCTCTCATGAATCATGTTTTAGTTGACAGCTGAAGAGGAAGCAAGCAGGAGTAAATGTGTTCATTTGGTATTTTCATAAACAGAAAATTTTACCTCTTTTTTTTTTAAATTATTTATTTGACACACCGGGATAGCAAGAGAGGGGACACAAGCAGGAAGAGCGGGAGAGGGAGAAGCAGGCTTCCTGCCAAGCAGGGAGCCTGATGCAGGGCTCGATCCCAGGACCCTGAGGTCATGATCTGAGCCAAAGGCAGAGGCTTAACGACTGAGCCACCCAGGCACCCCTAAGTCTTTTTTTTTTTTTTTTTTTAAGATTTAAAAATCTTGTCCTCTAGGGAGTAAATTCAAGAGTAAGAAATTCCATCCCTGTTCTACATGGTACAATTTACTGTTAGTTTTATTGACTGTTGACATACTGAGTGGTGTGTTAAGCTTGGAACACATCCCTCTCACTGAGGTAACAAACCAACATTAAGAAAGATAAGATATACACATTTTCCCCTTGATAAAGACAACTGCTCCAGTGTTACAGAAATAGTTAAGGAATATCTAGATATATTTTTAGGAGGATATAATTTCAAGGAATCACATTCTGTCAGGATTGAAAGGAATATTACATGTTATAAATCTTAGTGGATGCCTGCGAATCCTCCTCTTATCTTGATAAAAATTGTTTTCAAATATTATAACAATATATCCTATTTGAGTTCTATTTGAAATTAACATATGGTAAAATTGTGTGTACATATGTGCATGTGTACAGTTCTCTGAATTCTGATACAATAAGTTCATGCAACCATCACCACAATCAAGATACATAACAATTTCATTCTCCTAAAAAAACTACCTTGTGTGACTCCTTCGTAATTACCTCCTCAGCCCCTCGCAACCATGGATCTCTTCTCCATCACTGTAGTTTGTCTTATGAGAATGACATAGCAATTAAATCATGCAGTATGTAGCCTTTTGAGATCAGCTTCTTTTATTCGGCGTGCCTTTGAGACTCATCCAAGATGTTACATACGTCAATAATTCATTTTTATTGCTGAGTAGTATTCCATTTTACTACAGTTGGTTCATTTGATCACTGAAGACCATTTAGGCTGTTGCCAGTTTTTGGTACTTATGATGAGAGCTGCTATAAACATCTGTGTGTAGGTTTTTGTGTGAACAGAGGTTTTTATTTCCTTAGAATAAGTACTGAGGAGTAGAATTGCTAGGTCATATGATAAGGAGTATTTTTAACTTTATGAGAAACTGCTCAACTGTTTTCCACAATGGCTGGACCATTTTGCATTGCCATAAGAATGTATAAGTATTTCATTTGTTCTGCATCCTCACCGAAATTTGATATCATCTGTATTTTTATTTTTATTTTAACTTTTTATTTATTTATTTATTTGACAGAGAGAAACACAGCTAGAGAGGAAACACAAGCAGGGGGAGTGGGAGAGAGAGAAGGCTTCCCGATGAGCAGGGAGCCCGATGTGGGGCTCGATCCTGGGTCTCTGGGATCATGACCCGAGCCGAAGGCAGTTGCTCAACCAACTGCGCCACCCAGGTGCCACCTCATCTGTACTCTTTTTTTTAAAAATTTTATTTATTTGACAGACAGAAACACAGCCGGAGAGGGAACACAAGCAGGGGGAGTGAGAGAGGGAGAAGCAGGCTTCCCGCCGAGCAGGGAGCCCGATGTGGGGCTTGATCCCGGGTCTCCGGGATCATGACCTGAGCCGAAGGCAGTCGCCCAACCAACTGAGCCACCCAGGCGCCACCTCATCTGTATTTTTAAAGTATTCTCATAGCCATCCAATTGTGGTTTTGACATTTCCCTTAGTGACTAATGATATTATCATTTTTTCATGAGCTTATTTGCCATGCATTTATCTCTTTTGGCAAAACACCTGTTTAAGTCTTTGGTTCATTTTACAATTAGGTTGTTTTCTTACTGTTGGCCGTTGAGGACTCTTTATTCTAGATACAATATCTTTGTCAGTATGTGATTTGCAAATGTTTTCTTCTAGCCTGTAATTTCTTATGCCCTTACTAGTGTCTTTTGTAAAGTTTTAAATTTTGATCAAGTCCAACTTATCACTTTTTTTCATCTATGAATCATATTTTTGGTGTCATGTGGGAGAAGTCTTTACCATACCCCCCGTCATGAAGACTCTCTGTAAAGGCGCTTTCTGTAAGTTTTATATTTTACATTTAGATCTATGATACATTTTGAGTTCATTTTTGTATAAAGTGTGAGATTTAGGTTGAGGTTCATTTTTAAGTACACGAATGTCTAACACCTTTTGTGGAAAAGACTATCCTTTGGACGTTTGTCAGAATCAATTGGCCATATTTCTGAGGTCGTCTTTCTGGCTTTTCTATTCTGTTCCACTGTGTTGTTTGATCTACGTGACTGTTCCTCCACCATGACCACACTGCCCTGTTAGTCCAGCTTTATAGCATAAATTAAAAATCAGAATGTGATTCCTCCAACTTTTTTTCTTCTTTTTCAAACTTAATTTGTCTTTTTCTAGTTCCTTTGAATTTCTATGTTAATTTTAGGATCAGCTTGCCTGTATCCACAAAAATTCTGCTGGGATATTTAATAGAATTGAGTTAAATCTGTGCCTTAGTTTGGGGAGTTAAGTTTTCTTGTCCCTGAATAGGTCTTGCCATTTGTTTGTGTATTTTATTAGTGTTCTGTAGTTTTTAGCATGGAGATCCTCCTTATGTCTTGTTAAATCTATTCTTTTTTTTAAAATATTTTATTTATTTATTTGACAGAGAGAAACACAGCGGGAGAGGGAACACAGCAGAGGGATTGAGAGGGGAGAAGCAGGCTTCCCACCGAGCAGGGAGCCTGATGTGGGGCTCGATCCCGGCTCTCCAGGATCATGACCTGAGCTGAAGGCAGTTGCTCAACCAACTGAGCCACCCAGGCGCCCCTGTTAAATCTATTCTTAAATATTTAAATAATTTTGGAGCTATTCTAATGATTTAAAAAAATCAGTTTCAGCTGTTCATTGCTGGTATACAGATAAGATTATTTTTGTGTTTTACCTTATGTCCTATGACCTTGCTTAACTCAGTTCTCGGGGGAGTTTTTTGGGTCACTTTTGGTTTCAATCATGTCATCTGCAAGTAGGGACATTTTTCTTTCTCCTTTTCAATGTGCATGCCTTTCATCTCTTATTTTTGCCTTATCATACTGGCTGGGAGTTTTAGTATAATGTTAAATAGCAGTGGTGAGAAGGAACATCTTTGCCTTGTTCCTGATCTGAAGGGGAAAGTGGTCAGTTTCACATCACTAAGTATGATATTAGATGTTAGGTTTTTGTATGTGACCTCTATGAGGATGAGGAAGTTCCCTTCTTTCTTAGTTAGCTGACAGTTTTTTTTAAAACCTTGAATGGATGTTGAATTGTTTCAAATGCTATTTCTGCAGAAATTAATGTGGTTATATAGCTTTTCTTCTTTAGTCTTTTAATATAATAGATTACACTGGTAGATTTTTTTTTTTTTTTTTTAATATTGAAGCCGCTTTGACTTTTTAGGATAGGCCTTGCTTGGTTGAAGCATATAATTAAAAAAATACTTCAGTGTTCAGTTTGATAAGATCTTGTTTGATTTTTATGTCCATGTTTATGAGACATGATAACCTATAGTTTTTGTTTGTTTTTCGTTTGATTTGGTTTTGGGGTTTTTAAAATTCCCTTTGTCTGGTTTTGGTATCAGGACAATGCTGGTTTTATAAAAATAGATTGGAAAGTATTCCGTCTTCTTCTATTTTTGGAATAGTTTGTATAGAATTGGTATCTTTTCATCTTTATGTGTCTAGTAGAATTCAGTGTAACCATCCTAGGCCTGAGAAATTATTTTGAAAGGCTTTTTAAGAAGTGTCCTTGCAGTTATAGGATTCTTTAGGTTGTCTGTTTTCTCTTTGATGAGTTTTGGTAGTTTGCTCTCAACAGTTATTCATTCTAGCTAATTTGTCATATTTATATGTTTAGAGATATTTATTGTATCCTCTTAGTACCTTTGTAATATCTACAGGGTCTGTAGTGATATCCTCTTTTTGATTCCTGATATTGATAATTTGTATCTTTTTTAGTTAAGATTTATGAATTTCATTTAACTCAAAGGATCAGTTTCTTTTTTTAAAGATTTTATTCATTTATTTGAGAGAGAGCACAAACAGGGGAAGGGGCAGAGGGAGAAGCAGATTCCCCACAGAGCCAGGAGCCCAACGAGGGGGTCAGTCTCAGAACCCTGGGATCATGACCTGACCTAAAGGCAGACACTTAACCCACTGAGCCACCCAGGTGCCCTACAAAGGATCGGTTTTTATTTCATTATTTTTCTCTATTAGTTTTTTGTTTTCAATTTCATTTCAATTTCATTTATTTTTTCTCACAGCTTTTTTTTTATTCTGTTCTGCTGGATTTAGGTCTGTTTTGCTGCTTTTTTGATTTTTGGTTTTGTTTTAAGATTTATGTTTATTTAGGGTGGCTGGGTGGCTCAGTGGGTTAAAGCCTCTGCTTTGGCTCAGGTCATGATCTCAGGGTCCTGGGATCGAGGCTCACATCAGGCTCTCTGCTCAGCAGGGAGCCTGCTTCCTTCTCTCTCTCTGCTTGCCTCTCTGCCTACTTGTGATCTCTCTCTCTGTCAAATAAATAAATAAAATCTTTAAAAAAAGAAATAAAATCTTAATAAAAAAAAGATTTTGTTTATTTTAGAGAGTCTTGGTACAAGCAGAGGAGGAGCAAAGGGAAAGGCAGAGGGAAATGATCTCCAGCAGACTCCATGCTAAGTGCAGAGCAAGGTGTGGGACTTGATTCCAGGACCCTGAGATCATGATCTGAGCCAAAGTTGGATGCTTAAGTAAGCCACTCAGGCACCCCTTGTTTTTGTTTTTGTTTTTGTTTTAAAGATCAGTGATTTGAGACCCTGCTGCTGCTGCTGCTGCTGCTTCTGCTTCTTCGTTATCGTCGTCTTCTTTAAGTCTAAGCATTTAATGCTGTAAATTTCCCTTTTGCCTTGTTTTAGCTGAACCCTACAAATTTTGATTGGTGTGTTTTCATTTTTATTCAGTTCAGAATACTTTTACATTTCCCTTTTGACTTCCTCTTTGATCATGGATTATGTAGAAGGGTGTTGTTTAGGGCGCCTGGGGGGCTCAGTGGGTTAAAGCCTCTGCCTTTGGCTCAGGTCATGATTTCAGGGTCCTGGGATCCGGGCACGCATCTGGCTCCCTGCTGAGCCTGCTTCCTCCTCTCTCTCTGCCTGCCTCTCTGCCTACCTGTGATTTATCTCTCTGTCAATAAATAAATAAAATATTTTACAAAAAAGGATATTTTTCTTTTCATTTTTTTCTGTTATTTAATCCTAATTTAAAATCCATGATGATTGGAGAGTGTAATTTATATGAGTACAATTCTTTCACATAAATTTTAGGCTGGTATTATGATCCAGGATATTGTCTTGCTGAGTGTTGCACATACATTTAAAATAATATGTGTTCTGCTATTGTTGGGTGGAGTGGTCTGTAAATATCAGTTGAATCCAGTTGGGTTATTGGTATTGTTTGATTCTTCTATATCCTTGCCAATTTTGTTTACTAGTTCTATCCATTGCTGAGAGAGGTGTGTTGATGTTTCCAAATACAATTATGGATTTGTCTGTTTCTCCTTTCAGTTCTATCAGTTTTTAATTCATGTATTTTGTACTGTTTTTAATCTTTATGGGTTTTTTTTGGCTCTGTGGTCTACTTTGATATTTATATAGCTACTTTACTTTGTTTTGATTACGGTTCATATAGCATATATTCTTCCATCCTTTTATTTTTAACCTATATCAATATATTTGTATTCAGATTTTTGTAGGCAACACATAGCTGGGTCATGTCCTTTGTACCCATTCTGCCAATTTATGGGTTTTAATTGGCATATTTAAGACCATTTCCATTTAACCTAATTATTGATATATTTGGAGATTTGATATATTTAACCTGTTTTCTGTTGGTTTCCTTTTTAAAAATTTTTACCTTATTTTCTTCTTTTGGGACATTTGATTTTTTTTTGTTATCCTGTTTTACTTACTGTGTTTTTCACTATGTATCTTTGTAAAAGTTTTCATAGCTCTTGGGATTAAAATATAAATGTTGATTTTCCATAATCCACCTAGAACCAACATATGTTACCATTTCAGGTGAAATGTGGAGGTCTTGCCATCATTCCATGTAGATCCCTTTACGCTCTGTGTTGCAATTGTCTTATGTACCACATTTATATACATTGAAAATTTCATTATATATTTTAGGGAACTTAAGAGAAGACAGGTCTGTTATATATACCTAGACATATACCTTTTGTGTCGCTCCTCCTCTATTCCTGATGTCTCACATTTCTTTATGGTATAGTTTCCCTTATATCTAAAGGACTTCCTTTAGCAATTCCTTAGAGCAGGTCTGCTGGCAACAAATTCTCTGTTTTCCCTCCCTGACAATGTCTTTATTTCAATTTCATTTATGAAGAATATTTTTCCTGGATTTTGAGCTTGGGTCGAAGGGTTGGTTTTGTTTTCATTTTTGTTTTTTTTCCTCAGTGTTTTAGGTTGTTCTGTTTTATTCTAGCTTCCATAGTTTCTGATGAGAAACCTGTAGTCATTGAATTGTTGTTGCCTTTTAACTAATGTGTCATTTTCCCCCCACCTGCCTCCATATTTTTGTCTTCAATTAGTAGCAGTTTGATTTTGCTATATTTGGGCATGGATTCCTTTGGGTTTCTCATGTTTAGGGTTCACTGAGCTTCTTGAATCTGTAAGTTTATATTTTTCACCACATTTGGGAAATTTTTAATCATTTTTTCCAATATATTTTACTGTATTGTGTTCTTTCTATTCCTCTTCTAGATCTCCAGTAACATGAATATTAGATCTTTTGGTTTTGTCCCATTCGTCTCGGAGGCACTGTGCATTTTCTTCCCATTATTTTTTTCTCTTCATTGTTCAGATTGAATAATTTCTATTGAGTTATCTTCAAATTCACTGACTCTCTCCTGTGTCATCTCTGTTCTGTGATTGAGTCCATCCAATGAGTTTTTAATTTTGGTTATTTTATTTTTCAGTTATAAAATTCCACTATTGTTGTTTTTATCTTCTGTTTCTTTGTATTTAAGAATATTTCTCGGGCGCCTGGGTGGCTCAGTTGGTTGAGTGACTGACTTCGACTCAGGTCATGATCCCGGAGAACCGGGTTCGAGTCCCGCATCGGGCTCCCTGCTCTGCAGGAAGCCTGCTTCTCACTCTCTCACTCCCCCTGCTTGTGTTCCCTCTCTGGCTATGTTTCTCTCTGTCAAATAAATAAAAAATCTTAAAAAAAAAAAAAAAAAAAGAATATTTCTCTTTACTTCTTGGTCTACTCTTATAATAACTGCTTTACAGCCTTGGTTAGTTAATTCTAGCATCTCTAACCTGTGTTCATTGACCTCTGTTACTGTCTTTTCACATGTGAGTTGAGATTTTCCTGGTTCTGCATATGCTGAATAATTTTGAATTGTATCCCAAACATTTAGCATATTACAAGACTCTGGGTTTTGCTTAATCCTATGCAGGATGTTGGTATTTTTGTTCTAGCAGGCAATAGAGGTAGTTGTCAAGCTACAAATTCTAACCAGTATTCTGTGAGTTGTGGTTTCAATGTCTGTTTTGTTTCCAAAGCATTCGCAGGACTATTTGGATCTATCTTCTATGTGTGCCACTCCTTGGTGATCAGTCTGGGACATGTGTGGTGACTCATCTTTGGTTTGGTCTCAGAGTCTTTGCTATACTGTTTAGGCTCAGCTCTGGCCCTGGGTAGCTTGTGGGGGAGCCTAGGAGTTTATAAGCAACATTATGTTACCTTCCTGAGTTTCTCCTTCTCCATGATCTCTTGTCCTTCCCGGCTCCCTGGACTTCCTCTTCTACTCCCATTGCCAGAAAGCTAGTGCTTTGGTTATCCTGTTCCGCTGCATGTTTCCCGACACCGTGCCATGCCTGGGGCCATCAACAGGGAGGGAAACAACTGTGCAGAAAACAACTGTGATTTGCCCACCCTCCAGGGCCACAGCTTCTCCATTTCCCTCCCTTAGAGATTTTGGTGCCTATAGGTCCCCACTGCCATTAGAGTCATTGCTACTGCTGGGGCGGCAGGATATCCTGGGCCCTGGGGTACTAGAGAACAGAGAAAAGAACAAAAAATGGCAGATTTCTCTGACACTCTCTGAGCATCAGGAAATGCTTTTCCTGATCCTTGAGCCAGAACGGAACTAGAGGGCTTCATCAGGAGCTTTCTCTCTGCCCTGGCACCCGTTCTCAGTTTTAGGCTGCCTTACATTTACACCAGGGGGTTCTGGTAGGGGAAAAAACAAAACAGAAAACTCACTGCTAGGGGCACCTGTGTGGCTCAGGCGGTGAAGCATCTGCCCTCCGCTCAGGTCATGATCCCAGGGTCCTGGGATTGGGCACCACGTTGGGGTCCCTGCTCAAAGGAAGTCTGCTTATCCCTCTTCCTCTGCCCCTCCCCCTTGCCTTCCTCTCTGTCTCTTAAATAAATAGATAAAATCTTAAAAAAAAACCTCACTGCTGATTCAGTGGTGCGTTGAATGTGTGGTCTTCTTTCCTGGTTCCTCTGCTACTATTTATAGGTTTTTCAGATAGCTATTCCATGGGTTCCATCCAGGTCTCATAGGTACATTCAGTGAGAAAGGCAGGGTAGAGTATACTTACTCCATTTTAGCTAGAACTGGAATAATGTATTTTATTTGTTGTTATGGACTGAATGTTAATGTACCTCCAAAACTCATGTTGAAGTCCTAACCCCCAATATGACGGTAATCAGAGATAGGACCCTCGGGAAGTAATTAGGATTAGATAAAGTCTTGGATAGGTGGCCCTTATGATGGGATTAGGGCCTTTATAAAAAAGGGACACCAGAGGGCGCTTGCTCTCCTGCTCTGGGTCTTCCTCCCTGCTCCCTGCGATCTGAGGTCACCCTGAGAAGGTGGCCATCTGCAAACCAGGAACTGAATTGGCCACTACATTGGTTCTTTCACAACCTCCAGAACTGTAAGAAATAAATTTCTCGGGTGCCTGGATGGCTCAGTCATTAAGCATCTGCACTCAGCTCAGGTCAAGATCCCAGGATGCTGGGATCAAGTCCCGCATTAGGGCTCTCTGCCCAGCAGGAAGCCTGCTTCTCCCCCTGCTTGTGTTCCCTCCCTTGCTGTGTCTCTGTCAAATAAGTAAATAAATAAATTCTTAAAAAAAAAAAAAAAGAAACTAAATTTTTGTTGTGTAAGCCTCCCAGTCTAAGGTACTTTGTTACGGCTGTCCAGCCTCGCTTCAGATAGTTGCCAAAATATTCATGAAAAGTGTTCAGGAACACTTTTCATGGCACTGCATATTGTGCCACTCTTCCCAACTCAACCACAGCTTTTCCACATCATTCTATGTCGTTTCACCAAGCATATTTTCTGCAAGGTTTATTAACAATTTTTACTTAACTGAATTTCTGGGCAGAAAAAGAAAGACTCCCCCAAAACTATACTGTAGTTTTAATGCTTTTTATTGGCCTAGTTATAATGTCTCAAATATATATTTTTTGATATGTCAGTGTTTTGAATTAATTCACTGCTTGGTTGTTTGGCTCCTGGTCCCTTTACTAAGTTTGCTCTGTGTTTTCACCATCAATAATCTCAAGGCTAAATGGCCCAGGTCCTGTTTAGACCAATTCTTTTGATTTATTTATTTTGGTCTTGGAGAAGCTTATTTCAAAGTCCATGTGGTGAGAAGCCCACAGTCCGTTTCTTTCACATACAGCATGGGAAAATGGAAGACATGAGAGCAGTGCTGAAAAACGTTAATTGAGTAGAAGATAAAGGAGCTATGCAACCCTGCTTCATTCACTTGATAAAGGCTTGTTGTTGGCAGAGGATAGTTTTAAATAAATTCATGTATGAAAATAAACAGAATACTAGGCATTCTTTTTTTTTTAAAGATTTTATTTACTTATTTGACAGAGAGAAACACAGCCAGAGAGGGAACACAAGCAGGGGGAGTGAGAGAGGGAGAAGCAGGCTCCCCGCCAAGCGGGAAGCCTGATGTGGGACTCGATCCCGCGTCTCCAGGATCATGACCCGAGCCGAAAGTAGTCGCTCAACCAACTGAGCCACCCAGGTGCCCCAACACTAGGCATTCTTTGTTTTTTTTTTTAAAGATTTTATTTATTTATTTATTTGACAGAGAGATCACAAGCAGGCAGAGAGACAGGCAGAGAGAGAGGAGGAAGGAGACTCCCTGCTGAGCAGAGAGCGAGACACAGGCCTGGATCCCAGGACCCTGAGATCATGATCTGAGCTGAAAGCAGAGGCCTTAACCCACTGAGCCACCCAGGCACCCAACACTAGGCATTCTTGACCATCAACAATGAAGGACACGTCCTCATCACTGGAGTGGAACAAGGCTGGAACAAGGCTGGAACTGAAGGTTGTCTCCAGTGAGCAGAAGACTCTAGACTAGGTCAGTGAGCTTTGGTACGTGAGGCAGTTTCAGGTCATGCTCTATTGCTTTCCACCAGATGGACTTTCTTTTCCTTTTTTTCTCCCACTTATCTTTTCCATCTCACCTCTTCCCTTTTCTTTTAACCCTTTGCACAATACTTTACCTCTGTGAACTTGTGTTAATCCGTAGAGCAGGCTCTCGAAGGGAGCTGCTGATCCTCTAAGGTAATGCCTCTCCTTCCTCCGCCTCTCATCTCTTCCTTGCCTGCTGACTCCACCCACATTCCTAGTCCATCAGATTGCCCTGCTCCCTAGAAAGGAGCTTTAGCTCTGCCCATGTTAACAAGAAGGCATGTCTTTCATTCTGCTAGGATTCCCTTGAAAATAAAAGCTCATTACTTACTCTAGAATACGAATGCTCTAGTGTCCCCCCACCATACAATAGAGTCTCATTAAGCCATCACAGTGCTCCAGAGTCAATGTGTACGATCTGTGAGACTGAACCTCACCTGTGATTCGGCCATTTCCAACTTAGACAGAATCAAAAGAGCGATATGAGAAACAAATAATTTCATCAGAACCTGTTTGAAAGCGAAGAGTTAGCCTCTTGAATAAAATTAGGAGTCCACATTCTGGGCATTTTGGTTATTTATGCTGAGAGAATGGTAAGGTATATTACTGTGTTCGGTTTGTATTTAAAACAGTCTCATCAGGCTTCCCTCCCCACCCCACCCCCCTTTCAGAGCACATTTCCTCTGTTGATGTTCCCTTTGGGAAAAAAAAAATAGTAAGGAAAGGCTTTCCGGATAATACTCCACACCAAAAGTATTGAAAGAAAAGGTTTATGTAACATGACATGATAATGTCGTGTAATCTATGAATATTATTACCCAAGGATTATATTATATCCAGCTGTTAAGTTGTGTTTGTATGTTTAAGTGTGTATTTGAAACAGTATGTGGTCTTTCAGTTATTGAATTTATAAATCCTTAACAGAGCGGTAGAAAACTGCTAGGCATTGTGAGAAGAACAAAGGTTTACACAAGAGGTTTTTCTCCCCGCCACCCCTTAACCTTCAAGAAACTTCAGTGCAAAGCGGGAGTAGCTTCAGCGAAGTCCAGACTGAGATGGGTTAGGAGTTGTCAGGGCTGAAGCTCGAGGGTCTAGGGCTTGTTTTGATTCTGTTACCGTACCTTCTGACCACTGTGAATCAGGTGGTTTCCTGAGAAGCCCGAGCTGGTTTGTTCTTTGCACAGTTCAGCTGGGATTAGCATCTTTCTAGTTTGTAGGAGACACTACTCAGGAAATGAGCCCACAGGGGAGGCGGCATTTTCTGAACCGGCCCCCCCCCTGCGCATAGAACTTTGTGTGGAAGAAAGAGTGCGTATGCATTCTTGCTCATGTCACAATGTTGGGCATGTGACTTAAGCATGTGGCAGGTCAAGATCAAAGTAATTGGACTGTTGGACCACCAGGCCCTACCTCTAGAGTGGCTCAGCGGCCAGTGCTCCTTATTTAAGCTCTTAACTGCCACGTGGGTATGACATAAGATTTATCAATGAAAGGCGTACAGTTATTTTAAAAGTACTATTTATTGGGACATCTTGAAGGACTGGGGGTGAAGGGAGTCCTTGTTTCCTTACCATCTTCCATCGGGCACTTGCTGATCATTATTCGTCACTCATTCAGCATTTACTGAAAGCTTACTAAACAGTAGACAGCGTGTAAGGTGTTGGGGAAGGGGCAGGGAGCTAGGCAAGTGCCAAGGGACAGGAGCTCTCTCTCCCTCAGTGACAGCTAATGGTGGACACTCCTATGGTGTTTACCACATGCCAGGCTTATTGAGAGTGCTGCGTGTCTCCCCATTTAGAACAGCCCCATCTGTTAGTATGGTTACCGCCCAGACACTGGACGACACTGGCATGCAGAGAGATGAACCAGCTTGCCAAAGATCTCACAACCCATATGCAGCGGAGCAAAATTTGTAAGTAGACCCTCTGGTTCCAGAAACTGTGCTTTTAACCTCCATGCTAGATAGCTTCTCAAGGAATTTATGGTCTGAGTGTACAGGGCTAAGTATGTCCCTTTTCAGGGTAAGGCAGCGAGTAGCGGTTTAGAGGGAAGCCAGATGTGACTCAAGTTGAGTATGCTTGCTGTAAACTAACACCAAGAGTGTCTGACTCAAGAAATGCTCCATTCCATGCCCCAAGGAGAAGACTGGAATGACAGGAAATTATTAAGCACAGCAAAAAGTTGGAAATATTTGCCAGCAATGGCAATATACCTTAATTTGATATCCAGAGCTACCAAGGACTACAACTGTGCATCCTCCTTTCACATACACACCATGAGGTTCAATGAATACAGTCAGTCCAATGACATCGTTTCCCCCTTTTCTTCGCTTTGCTAGGGGCACTTGGGTGAAAGCTGCTTCCCCATGGAGGTTCTCACCTGTGGGGTCACGTCTAGGAAACTGATGGGGTGGGTCTGCTGGGACAGTACTTGCAGCATACTGGAAACTGTCAGGAGCAAATTCCTGAAGATGGAAGACTGCAGAAATGATCGTGAAGCCTCAGCTGTTACAAGGGAGGAGTGACTTCAATGAATGGGCTAGAGGAGGATAGGGTCAAGTTGTAAGAAATACAGGAGACGGGGCGCCTGGGTGGCTCAGTTGGTTAAGCCACTGCCTTCGGCTCAGGTCATGATCCCAGAGAGACCGGCGATCAAGACCCGGGATCGAGTCCCACATCGGGCTCCCTGCTCGGTGGGAAGCATGCTTCTCCCTCTCTCACTCCCCCTGCTTGTGTTCCCTCTCTGGCTGTGTTTCTCTCTGTCAAATAAATAAATAAAATCTTAAAAAAAAAAAGAAATACAGGAGACATATTTGTGTAGATCACTTAATGGTATGTTACCAATAAATATTCCTTATTATGTATATATGTATATATATAAAATAGTGTAAGTATTCACCCCAGGCTCTTTATAAAAACGTGTTTGCAGAGACCTAAAAGAGAAAATGTAAACATACCAGAGGTCTTCGTAAGACCTTCTATATGCCCTTTAATGACCTTCTACATCTCTAAATGTTAACGAATGTTAGTAATAATAAATGGCGGTGAATAGTATCATCATTGCTCTATATCCCCATTTTTATTGTCACTGATTTTATATTGTGGTCAGTTGGAAAATAGAATTTAATATTTGAAAACACTCAATTATTTAAGTAGATTTTTCTAAATAGAAAGAGAGGAATGATCACACAGATTGGTAAGGAACTTGATTGTTATTAGTGGCATTAGGGATTTTGCATTCCTACAGAAACAAACTCATGACCTAGAATTTTATTATCATAGAATGAATTTCTTGCTATAAGTCACTTTCTGCTTATCTCACCATTTGATATTTGCAAGATCACTAGTATTTCCTCTCTCCACCCTAAATACCTTACTTCTTTCCGGGCAAGTAGAGATTTCAGAAAGAGGATGAAGAAATTCTTTTCCTTCTGGTTGGTTCTTTGGCCCTTTTAATCCCCCTCCTTCCACTCCCAGTAGAGTGTTAGTCATTAAAATGCGTCAGACAACTGTGGAACCTTCAGGATCATAACCATGATATGATCGTGTTCCACACCCATTCAAAGTTCTCTACTCCAGGGTCAAGATTTGGATGATGTTACACAGCCTGCTGTGCTTCCTTGACTGGCTTTTCTGTTGTGAGAAGGATAGGAAAGGAGAGAAGGATGAATTCCCTGTAATTATGAGGATCACATTTAACTAGAGTCTGGTAAAACTTGATATACTTCCAGGTTGATAAAGTAATATAATTTGTTCTTATTAACCTGGTAATAATATTCTGTTGCATGAAAATATCACATTTTATCCACCCATTTAGGTTTTAACTTCTTGCTATTTCAAATAATATGGCTATGAATGTCCCTTTGTAACCGTTTATATGACATCTGTGAAACTTTCTATAGAAGACAGGTCTTTAGACGTTTTACCCCACAATTTGGAAAAACTTTTCCAAACTTTAGAGTTGGAATCAAACTCTTTATAATAACTTTTGGTTGCAAAGGAATTAATTTCCTTATAATGTAAACATTAACATTGAAAAACAGAATTCTTTGGGCACCTGGTGGCGCAGTCAGTTAAGTATCCAACTCTTGGTTTCAGCTCAGGTGATGATCTCATGGTCTTTGGATGTCTGGCTCTATGCTCAGGAGGGAATCTGCTTGAGACTTTCTCTCCTTCCCCTGTGCCCCTGACTCTTGCTCTCTCTCTCAAATAAGAAAATCTTAAAAAAAAAATAAAAGTGGGATTCTTAAATGTATCCAATGGTGTATAAACACCACAGCCATCTGATACTCACCATTATCCATCAAACATTAACAATATGAAAAAGGATTCTATAATGGAAAATTCTGCATCCCTTCATTTTCTTTTGGGACTTGAATTCTCTATTCTGTCACAGGTTTTTATCTGAATGTAATATACATTATATGTGTTATGTGTGAGTGTTTTTTATTGATCACTTTACCATATTTCTCTACAACAAATTTTATGTATAAATTTAAATTATGTTAAATGTCTTTGACCATAATACTCCAAAGTGTTAAAAAATTTCTGAATTGAGTTATCATTATTTTTAATTCATAATCGGCCAATGAAATGCTTTTAAATGTTGATCATATTGAAACATAAACCAACAGAACTTTAAGAAATTGCTTTGTATATCATGAATGTATTTTACTTATTTCTAGGAGACCAGTTCAGCTTCAGTTTATGCCTAGTTTTTGCTTTTATATTATAAACACCAAGCACTATCATTCACATACATAAATAAGTAGGTGACGGTTGGAATAAATTGAGTAAGTGATGTTACTCATTTATTTGGAAGCTTTCCACATTATATGCCCCATATCACTTAGTGGTGTTATTTTTTTTAATTTATTTTTTATTTTTTTAAAGGATTTTATTTATTTATTTGACACAGAGAGAGCACAAGGAGAGCGGCAGGCAGAGGGAGAGGGAGAAGCAGGCTCCTCAGCGAGCAGGGAGCCAACTGGGGACTTGATCCCAGGACCCTGAGATCATGACTTGAGCAGAAGGCAGCTGCTTAATGACTGAGCCACCCAGGTGCCCCTAGTGGTGTTATTTTTAATGATTAATCAGTGGGTGGCATGCATAGGTCTTTCTTCAATTCACTAGGAAACAAGAAATGTTAAACTCATGTTCAAAAGTGTTTGTTAGTCTGTAGACTCAGCTTCTCAACATTGATATCATTATTTAGGATCGTCTCTTTAGCTTTTGCAGGTTTTTACCCTTTAGGGCAACATATCCTTGAGCAGCCAGATAAAGACCAGTGTTCCTTTCTCAAAAGAGGGAAAAGGGCCACTATGAATGGGAGGTAGGGATTAGGAACCACGGGGGTGCTTGACTCCATGGGTTCTCAGGTATTTCAGACTTGGGAGTATGCATAGAAGATAAAGATCTGGAATTGCTCCCTTGAGAACTATCGGTGTGCCTCTGTTTTCCAGTTTGAAACTCCTACTCTGAGGTTTTTCCCTAGCAGCAGAATTGCTAGTGTTAGGGTCCCCTGTGCCGTGTGATCGTTTCTTCAAACCCACATCGCTGAGGACATTGCTTTGCTTCTCACGGACTCGGGAGAGGTTCCCTTTGAGGATCTCCATATGTGATTCATAGGAGTTTTCTAAGTTTGGGAAAACCCCATGGTCACTGTATTCACATAACTGGTGGCTAGTGAGTTGTAAGCCACCAGAGTTCTAGGAGACATGTAATTCCTATAATTTGCTTTGGGACAACCTCTGAAAGTATTTTCATTCATAACTTTCTTTCTTTTAAGGGATATCTTGAGTGTCCATTAACCAAGGTGGTACAAAAAAACAGCACTCTCCTTAGTTTGCTTTCTGTGCCCTGAAGCAGAAATGCCTTTAATTGTTCATTGCGAAATAAACAGATGTCTAGAGGAGAAGGTTATTAAAAATATTTTGTGCAGTTTGGGAGAACTAGAGGTCAGGATTTCTTGACCTAGTCTCTCCAAGCAAACCCAGGTCAAGTAAACTACCAAGGTAAGGGAGCTGCTAATATGGCTTATTCTTAGGGCAAAACTTGCTGATCTGCAAATTTCTTGATGTAGTTAAAAGGGACAGTATATTTTAAAAATAGAGTAATGTGGCGCCTGGGTGGCTCAGTGAGTTAAAGCCTCTGCCTTCGGCTCAGATCATGATCTCAGGGTCCTGGGATCGAGGCCCATGTCGGGCTCTCTGCTCAGCAGGGAGCCTGTTTCCTCCGTGCTCTCTGCCTACCTGTGATCTTTCTCTCTGTCAAATAAAAAAATAAAATCTTAAAAAAAAAATAGAGTAATGGCCATCCTCAGGCAGGAGAATTCTACTTTTAAAACAAGATTTAATGTGCCAAATTCATATCATAAGGAAAGGTTGCCCAGTTATTAAGGCAAATGCCTCAACATTGTAAAATAAACAGGATTTGAAATGCAGACAATCCTAGTTATTTAAAAACTATGGAGACCAGGTAATAAAGCAATAAAATATATTACAGTTAGCAAATCTGCAAGAAGACATTAATAATGAGGCACAGCTTAATTAAGGGCCTCCCTTCCATTTGCTTCAACAGGTGACCTAGGAAGAGGGTGGTCCTAGGAGCTCTAGTGGCGAATGGCCTGGGACCACACTCTGGGAGGCAGCCAAGACAAAGGTACTATATCCAGGAAAGAAATTTCAGATAAGACTTAAGTCTTGGGGGCGCCTGGGTGGCTCAGTTGGTTGAGCAACTGCCTTCAGCTCAGGTCATGATCCCGGAGACCCGGAATCGAGTCCCACATCGGGCTCCCTGCTCGGCGGGAAGCCTGCTTCTCCCTCTCTCACTCCCCCTGCTTGTGTTCCGTCTCTGGCTGTGTTTCTCTCTGTCAAATAAATAAAATCTTTAAAAAAAAAAAAAAAGACTTAAGTCTTGGAGCTAAGAAAATAAGGGTTGTTTGTTTATTTGTTTTCTCCTTAGAAAAATGCACCATTTCTATCCATCAGCTTCCTGCTTCCTCCCAAGGCTTCATAAAATTTATGTTAAGGATTTGAAGTATTCCCAAATTAATTGTTAAGTATCACGACCTTTTGCTTACGGACCTCCTTTTCCTCTTGGGTTTCCTGAAATGTAAAACCTGTACATCTTTTTTTTTTTTTAAAGATTTTATTTGAGAGAGAGAGAGAAAGAGTGCACACAAACAGGGGAGTGACAAAGGGAGTGGGAGAAGCTTACTGCTTAACATGGGGACTCAGTCCCAGAACCCTCAACCCCAGAACCCATGACCTGAGCTGAAGGCAGACAACCCACAGAGCCCAAACCTGTATATCTTTTAAGAAATGAAACATACTTAAATACTACTAATGAGCAAAAATCCACCAAAGAAAACTGTTTACTTATCTGTTGCATTTAGAAAAGATAAAATTTCCCTTCTAAGGTAGATCTGACATTAGGTTTTTCTATGGTATTCTTTCTGAAGTTGCTGTAAGATAGAAAAACCTAAATCACCATGAGAGTACCCTTTGAACTCACTAATCCCAAGACATCATTAACAAGGGTATACGGTGTAGACTCTAGAACGGCTTTATTTTGTCATTAAGTGGAACCCTGGAAATCAAACAATGCCCTCCCCCTCCCCCAATGGGCCACTAGTTTAGGTCTGAAAAATCAAATGTAAGTCAAGGGTAGTATGTTCTTGTGGCTGGAGAATCAAGGGCCCGGAACGATGGCACAATGTGCTGTGGGAGTCACAGCCCTGCAGCCATGTGCCCGGGCGGCGCTGTGCATGTCACCTTTCCGCCTGTCTCCTAGCCATATCAGTACGTTCATAAGGAGGATTTTTTTTTTTTTTAGAGAGTGTGTACGTATGGTGGCAGGAGAGCAGAAGGAGAGAGAGAATCTTAAGCAGCCTCCACGCCCAGTGCAGAGCCTAACACCAGGCTCGATCTCATGACCCTGAGATCATGACCAGAGCTGATGAGATCAAGAGTTGGGTGCTCAATGGACTGAGCCACCCACACACCTCAATATGGAGAATTGTGAAGTGTAGAAGTGAGTAGGAGGAAAATGGGAATAGGGTGAAAGAGAATGGCAAGAAAGGTTAGGGAAAGGGAGAGTAGGATAGAAGGAAGAGGCTGTGTTAGTCCGTTTGGGCTGCTACAACTAACCACGGTAGCCTGGGTGGCTTTGAGGCGATGGAAATCTACCTTTCACAGTTTGGGAAGCTGAAAGTCCCAGATCAGCCTGCAGGATCGGGTTCTGTGTCTGGGGGAGGGTGAGCTTCCTGATTCCTAGATGGTTGTCTTCCACAGGTGACCTCACCTGGCGTGGTGGAAGGAGGAGGGAGCTCTGACAGGCCTCTTTCCTAAGGGCACTAGTGCCATTCATAAGGTCTCCATGCTCACGACCCAAATGCCTGCCAAAGGCCCACCTCGTAATACCATTACCTCAGGGTGAGTTTCAACCTAAGATTTCGGGGGCTGGGAGGTGGACAACACACACACACACATTAAGTCCATGACAGTGTGGAAAAACTGAGGCTGTGTGCAAAGGATCAGCACCTTTCCCAACCCTCTCTCCTACTGTCCTTTCAATGTATTTGTGTAAGAATAGAAGAGGAAGGGGCACCTGGCTGGCTCCGTCACTGGAACGTGGGACTCTTGATCTCAGGGTTGTGGGTGAAGGCACCATATTGGGTATAGAGATTGCTTAAAAAATAAAATCTGGGGCGCCTGAGTGGCTCAGTTGGTTGGGCGACTGCCTTCGGCTCAGGTCATGATCCTGGAGACCCGGGATCAAGCCCCACATCGGGCTCCCTGCTCGGCGGGAGGCCTGCTTCTCCCTCTCTCACTCCCCCTGCTTGTGTTCCCTCCCTGGCTGTGTTTCTCTCTGTCAAATAAATAAAATCTTTAAAAAAAAAAAAATAAAAAAAATAAAATCTTTGGGTGCCTGGGTGGCCCATTTGGTTAAGTGTCCGACTCTTGGTTTCAGCTCAGGTTACGATCTCTTGGGCAGTGAGATTGAGCCCCTTGTCGAGTGCTGCGCTCGGTTCAGGGTCTGCTTGAGATTCTCCCTCTCCTCATGCCCCTCCCCTAGCTTGTTCTCTGTCTCTTCTGTAAAATAAATCGTCTTTTAAAAATAAAATCTTTAAAAGAAAAGGATAGAAGAGGAAGAAATGGGAAGAGTAAAGGAAGAAAAAATAGACCTTTATCTGGGGAAGTGTATTAGTGAGGGGAATTCTTAACCACATGAATGTGTTACCAGAATGAACTTCTCTGTATTGCTTTTTCCTCTCCTCTCCCTTTTATCTAGTCTCAACCGAGTATTATTTATTACTTTGAGGTTTAGGTTTTAGGGGAAAGTTTAGAACGAATAGGTGTAAATAGCCACGGAAGAGAGGCAAGCAGGGGTGCAGCACTTCCTACCTCACACCAGAAAGAAACAAGCTACCCTTCTCTGGGGCAGATTGGCCTGGTGAAATCCAGGCTTCAGCTGTCTCTCTGCAATGACCTGTTCAGACTGCAAAGACATCCGTTATTCAGTGTTGTGTCCTGCTGAACATGCCCCGTTGACTACACTGTGCGCCATTTACACCATGTCCTGCTCTTCCGCAGGCGACATCATTCCCTCTCTTCTTCATGGCCTTTGCCATACTCTTCCTTTTCTTTTTTTTTCAGGCCACATATAAGGGCTGCCTCTTTAACATCCTTGGGAGATACTCTCCCAATGATCCTAGCACTGAGAGGGAAAAGCAAATTAGCAACGGATAGCAATTCGTGTTTTTGACATTTGATCTTTAGAGCCCTAATCTCCTGGTCCAATGGATTGCCCCAATTCAAAGCAAGAGAGTGAGCATCAGTAATCCAAATGTTTACTTACTTATCCCTGTCTCCCCCTGTTCTTGACCCTATTTAGGGTCCTCATGCAGTCGTCTTCTTCCCTTCATTTCTCCTGCCCAAGGCTTGAGAACACTATTAAAAGCTATCTGTAGTCATATTTTTCTCTAATTAACTTGCTGGGTTTTTATCAAAATGCGGTTTTCTGGGGTGCCTGGTTGGCTCAGTTGGTTGGGCGACTGCCTTCGGCTTGGGTCATGATCCTGGAGACCCGGATCGAGCCCTGCATTGGGCTCCATGCTGGGCGGGAAGCTTGCTTCTCCCTCTCTCACTCCCCCTGCTTGTGTTCCCTTTCTTGCTATCTCTCTCTCTCTCTCTCTCTCTCTCAAATAAATAAATAAAATCCTTTTTTAAAAAAAATGTGGTTTTCTTCCAATCTTTATTCATGGATGGAAGAGGAGGAATTTTCCCAGGCTGCAATCCAGGGTTCCTCAACGAGTAGCTGCATAATCTGGGCACATAAACCCTTTGGGCTTCAGTTCATCATGTGTGAAATGGGATTGCTGAACTAAGGGACTTTTGAGGTTTCTCTTACAGCCCTGGATCCAAAAGTAGTCTGCCACTGCCTTGCATAGTGGTTCTACTGTGATACCAGATGAGTGTTTCTGATAGTTTCTTTGAGTGGCAAAAGTAGAGTCAGAATAGATTTAGGGGAGGCAGCTGATTTAGGGAGAGAGGTGTAACATGTCGGCTACACTAGACACCATTGATGACAGATATTCTTGGGTATTTCTGTGGGGCAGCAGACATCAAACAGGCATTCTGTCTTAAATGCCAGAATGCCGTTAGTGTGCTCATTTATTTATTTAATTTTTTTTTTAGATTTTATTTATTTATTTGAGAGAGAGAGTGAGTGAGAGAGAGCATGAGAAAGGAGAAGTTCAGAGGGAGAAGCAGACTCCCCGTGAAGCTGAAACTCCAGGAGCATGACCTGAGCTGAAAGCAGTGGCTTAACCAACTGAGCCACCCAGGCATCCCAAGTGCGCATTTATTTAAAAATGAAATCAGAGTTGACATCTCTCCCTGGTTTATTTGATATTCTTTTGATAATGGGCATTGGTTGATTTTCACGCTTAATTCTATTGGGTGAGGTCATTTTTTTTTTTTTTTTAACCTTTGAAAACACTAAATGGTCATTGTAAAGAACCTTCAACCCATACAAAAAAAAGAGATGTAAAGAGAAAGTCTCCTCCCTTATCTTCTATCCTGTTTATTCTTTTGGATATTTTCCATGGATTTATGCAAACACAGACATATGTATTATCATTTCTGTTTTGTTTTACTGAATTCTGATGGATAATTTTGCAGCATGTATTAATTCTAAGTAGAACTAGGCATGTAACGTAGATGAGACAGCCAGTGAAGAAATTATAGGATTAGGGAACAAGATAGATAACAAACAGAAAACATTTGCTAATCAAATTGTCAACTGATAGTGATGATTCTTTAAAAAAAAAAGTTGTTGTTTTTTTTTATCTGGGAGAGAGAAAGAGCACAAGTGGGGGAAGGATCAGAGAAGGAGAGAGAAGAGAGAATCCCAAGCAGACTCCCTGCGGAGCCCCACGCAGAGCTGTGTCTCAGGACCCTGAGATCACAACCTGAGCTGAAATCAAGAACAAGATGCTTAACCAACTAAGTCACACAGGTGCCTGATAGCAATGATTCTTAGAAGATAGAGCCTCCTGGAAGAGCTGACCATGGAAGATCAGTTTGAGGAGGCATTTCTAGGGGAGTGATCTGCAGTCGTGGTGGTAGAGGACTACCAGCAATTCCTCCGTTTCTCTCCATGCTCACTACGATGAGGTAGAGCCTTTTTCCCCTCCAGGAACCCTGACAGCCTCCATTACTCGCTTTGGTCAGTAGAACAAGGCAAAAATTATGCTATTCCAATTCTGTTAGTACACCTGGCAACTTAAGTTTTTGCTCTCTTGGACAATAATCACTACATAAAGAACACTGACAATTGTGCTGAAGAGGAAGACTTCATGGAGGCAGCATGCCTCTGGAGGATGAGACCCTACGGAGGGAGACAGGCCAGGCCCCTCACTATGTCGGCCAGTCCAGCTCAACAACTAGCCCTGTGCTCGGAGTCATCTTGGGTCTCCCAGCCCCAGTCAAGTTGCTCCAGCCAACTGTACAGGAAGGGAAGACAAGCTGTCACCATTGTGTTCTATTTGTAGTGCAGAATGGTGAGCAAGAAAATGGTCAATGTTTCAGGATGTCACATTTTGGGGTAGTGTGTCATGCATAATAAATAATGGAAATTGATGTCTGAAAGTTGGATGTTAGCATAACAAAAATCTAAGACTTTTAACATCAACTTTGGGACCAGGCATTGGGTGGAGGTGGGAGAGGTGATGAAGGAACTCTAACTCTTTTTTTTTTTTAATTCACTATTTTTTTTTGAATTTTAGTTTTGAAACAATTTTAGACTTAACACAAAAGTTGCAAAAATGGCAGAGTTCATGAGTGTTCTTCCCCCAGCTTCCCTAATAGTGATAAATTGCATAGTCAGAGAATAATGATCAAAATCAGGACATTGACATAAACCACAGAGCTTGTAGGAACTTCACCAGTTTTTCTGGTGATGTTCTTTTCTCATTTCAGAATCCAATCTAGGGTCCTGTGTTTGCATTTAATTGATGTATGTCCTTAGCCTGGGAAGGAGACTCTTATTGGAATCTCTGGGGGTTGTGAGGAAATTGTATTGCAGGCTGGAGAAATGGTCCTATGTAGTGGCAAAATGTTTGGCCGCCCTTGTGTGCAGTGAAACACAGAAAATGTACCCAATGAACTTATAGATATGGCAAGGGGGAGTTTCAGGCTGCACATTTAGAGTATCAGTTGGCTTCTTTTAGTGATGTGTGATGGTGTTATATGAGAGAGATGTGTTAAAAAAGGAACAATTGAGTTTTAAGCAGAATGTAGAGGAAATAGACAGGGCCTCAGAGATTCTGTGTTGTTAGCAATAGTCTCAAAGGAAGAAATGGCCTTTGGGGCCTGCCTTTCAAATGTGACCTCGAGGTAAAAATCCAGTCAAGACTTTATGTTGAAGCCTCTACCCGTGTTAAGATGTTGTCTCTTAGATCCTCTCCTCTAGCCAAAAGGGCTTCTAAAAAACCTTCAGGGGAGTCCAGAAAGCAGCTACTTTGACAAGGCCCAAATTAGATAGAATTTTGTTTTTGGAAGAATTATAGATGTTGCTTTGTGGGCAAAGTTGTTGCAGGCAAGAGGTAAACTCCATTAAGAGTTATAGGAAACCCACAAAATGTGGATGACTATTATATTGATGAAACCAATGCTAGCCTGAACTGAAGAGGAAAGATATAGTTTAAAATGTAAAAATAGCCATTGGACCCCCAACTTTGTGTGTGTAGGACCCAGGCTGAGAGAGCTGTTGGACCGTAAAGGGTAGGCAGTGGCTTATGCAAAAGGGAACCTCACTAGTCGTAGCCTGCACCCTGGAGCCAGGAGCCAGAAACAGTGGTTTGGGAAGCATCTCCCAGAGAAGAACCGGACCCTAACGGTGATCTGGGTCCCCACAGTGAGGGTGACAGTGCTCAGCTGGCTTTCAGAAATGCTAGGGATGGTGCCTTCTGTTTCCCCGCCACCTTGAACAGGAGCATCTGTCTAGTTATCTTATTCCTGCCTTGGCATCTTATGTTGTGTCTGTGACTTGGCTTTTCAGCTCACATCATCTAAAATGCCTCAGGCACACCTGGATCTAGTGTTTACCATTCAATCCTGGCCCTTCAAGCCAGTGCTGCACAGAAGGACAATCTAGGAGGAGGTAGGGAGTGTATTTTGCTAGTCTGTGTGCATGGGTGTGTGTGTGTGTGAATTCTTCTGGCCAAAGGGTGGGTTATGATAGAGTTCTTCCCAATATGACTGCCAACAGTTCTTCCCAATCCAGGCACTCCTTCCATTAAAGAGCGTGGTCTCTTTCTTGCCCCCTTGGGCCTGGGCTGGCCCTGTGGCCAGCTTTGGCCAGGAGAATACAGTGAAAGTGATGTTCTGGGATTTCTGAGCCCTGGCTTTCACTGGCCTTGTAGCTTCCGCTTTCTCTTTCTTGAGATCCCAGGCCCACTGAGCGCTGAGAGATCACGTGAAGAGAGGGGCCCGCCAGCCACTTTAGCCACCTCAGTGGAAGTGTCAGACGCCAGGAAAGCCATCTTGGCCGTTCCAGCCCCAGCCAAACTCGCAGCTCCAGGCTACCACACATTTGGCCCCGGCTACCGCTGTGCCCTTTCTAAATCGCAGAATTGTGAGCAAGGAAGTGTGGTGGTTCTCTTAAGGCACTGAGCTTATGGTGGTTTGTTATGTGCAGCGATAGATCGCTGAAGCTCTTACCAAATGTCAGGGTTCTTTTGACTGCTTTAACTTCACCCCGTGGGCTGCGAAGAGGTTGTAACAGATAAAGAAGCCACATTTCAAGAAGACTCTGTTCCATAAAGGCTGGGCCCTAAATGCCACTGCCACTGCTTTGTCCACAGAGCTCTGCACAGAACGAGCCTGTAATACATGCCCAGATCATTTGTTGATCGGACAACTGAATGAATGAGTGGAGATAAAAGATACCACACCATGAAAAAGAAAGACAAAAAAGATACCTTAAGCAGTGTTTATCTCATCCTTTTTTTTTTTCTTTCAAAAAGGTGCTCTTCGTTTTCAGAAACAGTGATACCTGGGATGCCAGAAGGATGTTCTGAAGGGAAAGATTTGTAGGAGTAAGGCATGGGGCAACCTTGACTCCTTCTCTATGTCCCTCCTACACCTAGACAAAAGGGGGCCATTCTGGGAAGCACCTGACAAATGCACCAGCACCTATTGGTGGATACAAATTATTATCTTTTTCTATTCTTGGAAGAGCTAAAAGAAGAATATATGTTCCACAGGACTATAATTAGAGTTAATACCAAAAGGACCAGAGTAGAATATCCAATAGCCAGTGGTAGGCTGGAGAGTACAGTCAAAGCTGATTTGTCATGTTACATCTTTTCTTTCCCATCACTCTCTGGTCCAAGTCACAATTTTTGAATGCAGCTTGGACCCGGCATGTACCTGTTCTTGTCTGTGGTTCTCATAGGAATACCGGGCCCCACCCTCATTTCTCTGAGAGTGATAATTTCATATAGTACAGCTCTCTACTGGGACATGAAAGGAGACCCAGTACCATATGCAGGATGGTCTCCCCTGGAAAGGAGACCCAAGTACCAATAGCTCCAGGAGAGCTTAGAAACAAGAGGGGAAAGTTCCTTTTTAGGGTATGGTTACTTGCAGTGCCAAGTGCCTTCTGGAGACATGTGTTGGGCAAAACATCTTTTTTTTTTTTTTTTTTTTTTTTTTTTTAAAGAACAGCAATATTTGTAATTAAGGTAAGTGAAATAAGGGGAAAAGCCTTGGACCCTTGGAAGAATAGGGTGGTTTAAATTCAAACCTATAATTATTATATTTTTCTATTCTGTATTATTTAGAAAATAGTGGTTAAACAGATAAAAATAGAAAAGATGGCTTAAAAATTAAAGCCATTGATTTAGCTCTCTGTTTGAAAGGTCAGTGTGTGGGAGCTGAGAAAGGCATTATAGCGATCAGTGTTCAACAAAAGACATTTTAACAGCAGAACCTACAAAGAGCACATCAACTATTTATATCACTCACATCAAGTTGCTGGTCATTTCATTTATCAAAGAAAATAAGAAATCTATTTTCTTCGGACATTATTGGGGTGTACTAACAAGGCAGTTTTGGAATGAGCTGTTAGAAACTATAATTAAAGCTGGTTTATCATGTTTACTAATTATTCTGCATAGTTAGTCTCCCTGAAGCTTTATATAATTCTCCGTTGGTTACAAGCTTCTGTTCCTAGAGTGGTCTGAATCCAGACAGGTAAAGGACTGGGGTGCCCGGAAACCAACGTAGTGGAATATCTGTACAGCTAAGCAGGTATCTGCAATTGAAGTTGAAAAACAGTATACAGATTTTAAACGCCCCGTGCATTTGATAAAGTCAGCTATTTAGACGTTTGAGCTCTACCACTTGGATAAGGAGATCTCTTGGATACAAGGGAGAAGTGAAGGAAAACGAAAATGGAAAACTGAAAGTTCCTTCAGGAACCTATTTAACACTGGGGAGGGGAGGAGGTTTTTTATTCAGTAATTCCTAATAACTACCTGATAATACTGGCTGGCTGGCTGGCTGGCCAAACATGTCAACATGGGTGATTCTTTCATTTACTGCTCAAGAGAAGCAGAGGGAGCTCATGTTCAGAGAAGCAGCAAAATTCAGGTCCCATTTTCTTCCCTCTGCCAGTGGAGTTCCTGCTGTGGGCCAAGCCCCCATTCCAGCACTTCAGTGCTGGTGGTGCATGCCCTCTCTGCTCCACAAGAACTCTGTGCCATGGGAGTAGAAAAGCATCTTGTCTCCTCCTGAACCTATTTCCTTCCCAGGAAGTGGATTTCAGAATAGGGTAGGCTCCAGGAGAAGGGGGCAGAGTAGGGCAGCACTAACAGCAGGGACTCTGGAGACAAGATCAGCAACCTGAGAAGCAGGTGGGGCATTTTACCCCTCCCCAATCTACCTCCCTTCAACTTCCTCTTCATTTCCCCTTTCCCCACCAGGTAGTATTTGCTACCAAATGGGGTACCGCTCAGTTTCTTACCATACAGTCCAGTGGAACACCTACAGATCAGGACTCCTTACCATTGGTTATTTGTAAAATAAAGAAATTTCTGGCTTACCCTAGGCTGTGTGGATAGGATTTTCATTTTTGGAAACGAAATGGAGGCCTTTCTCCTACTCTTTCCAGATTGTAAACCCCCCCCCCCCCAATCTCCTTTTCCCCTTGTGGCCTCTACTTCCCACAGGCTGACCAGGACCATGCACAAAAACAGCCCCCAGTGGACATCAACACTGAAGATTCAGCAGGTTGCTCACTCCTGCAGGGCTATCTTAAAAGGATGTTGTCTATAAATGCAAAGTGTTATGAAGTCTGGGAGATCTCTAAGAACACTGTAAAGATCGTTGGTTTAATTAGTAGTTGTGGAATTAGGTAATGGCCTGTGGCTTCTAAGCAAGGGTTTCTAGTCTTCAAGGGGCTGCCTGCAACCATGATGTGTTCATACACAGTCTTCTTTCTCAGACACGGAATAAGTCCTTTTAGACCTTCCTAGGCACCTGCTCACAGTTACTGCAATACACATGCACATTGATCCCATTCTCCCAGATCTAAGGAAGGGAGGGAGGGAGGGAGGGAGGAAGAAAAGAAGGAAAAGAAAGCAAAGAAAGCTAAGGGAGGGAGGGAAGGAAGGAAAAAAAAATGAGCCAATGCCTCAGCCCAGGTCTCAACTCAGATATTTTGGAATCCGATTGTCTCCTTGAATTCTTCCCAGGGGAAAGAGGAGGAAGGAATTCCTAGATTGGTGTTGATTGGTGTTCATTCTCTTCAAGCACGAAGTGGACAACTCGCTTTGTAGCAGCTGATCAATGTCAAGGTAATTGCGCTCCACTTCTTGGAATTTCTGAACCAGCTCTCTCACAGGGATAGGTCAGCCAACCGGGGCTGTTAGCAGACTTGACAGGTTTGTTCTGGGCTGATGGCCATTGACTAGGTTCTCCGACCAGATAAGTCACTTGGCTGAGTCTACAGTAGGTGGGGCGCGCTCACCAGCTCAGGGGTAATGAGTGGAGTTTGTCGCAACACGGGTGAATGCAAGCAGCGGGCTGCTGAAGGAGATACCCTTTTGCCCCGGGTGCGGAAAGGTTCGACCCAAGGGGCAGGGCACTAGCGACGGAGATGCCAGATTTCCGTGGCTCTGCCCCTTCTCCCATGGTTGGGAACGCGCACTGTTGGCCGCGCCAAAACTCCCAAATCTCAGGTCTTGGCCCTTTAGCTGGCTCGGTGGGTAGTACGCGAATGGATAGGACCAGCTTGGGAGCACTGTCTCCGTGGTCCGGGAGAAGCCGCGGCCAGCGGTGCGGGGAGGCGGGGGCACGTGCTTGAATGTGGGTGCTTGTGTAACCAGCTCCCCAGGCGCCAGCACCGACAGTGCTCGGGCCGGAGGCTCGTGGGAGCCTGCGTTTCCGCCGCAACCTGGAGGCTCGGGGTCCAGCTCCCCGCACAGGGCAGCAGCACCCCGGGCGCAGGACGGGAGGCACTTGCCTCCGGAGCCATCATAGGGGAGTGGGAATTTGGAAAGTTCCCCAACTAGAAACACACGTGACCTCCTCCTGAAAGTAGTTCCGGCTGTGGTCCGCGTATCCCTCCACCTCTTTTTGAGCCCTCCTGGGTCTCTTCGGCCCCGCCCACTCTCAGGGGCTGCCGCTTCCTACCGTTCCGTATTTCACACTCGGGCCCGGGCTTCGCCGGCTGCCGGCGTGCGCACCCCGGCTCGCGGAGCGCGGAAGCCGGCCCGTGGTGATCCACGCGTCCGGGTTTTTAAAGCGGCCCGAAAGGGGGCGGGGCGAGGCAGCCTCGGAGCCCCGAGCCTCAGTCCAGGGCGGAGAACCTAGCTGAACCCTTGAGGGGAGTGATGCTCAGCTCTCCAGGGGGCAATGCAGGGGGCTGCGGGGTGGGTCCCGTACTCCAGGGTCCGCTTTCTGTGCAACGCGAGCAGTGTTCCTTGGGGACCTGGGCGTTTAGGGGCGATGTGCTCACATACAGCGCGCTCTGCTGCAAGCTCTCATTTTTAGGGCGAAGGAGCCGAGCTGCTGGGGAAGCGGGAGGTGGGGCGGTGAGAGGGAGCCGGATGAGGTGATACACACGGAGACACAATAGGGGGTTGTTCTTTGTGCTAAGACTGACACCTTGAGGACACGGGCGGGGGGTGGTGGTGAACAGAGAGGTAGGCATTATCGGCAAAGGCTGCTGTAGGCGAGTCCCTGCGAACGACAGTGATCCGACAGCGGCGCAAAACGAGGGCGAGGCTGCGGGCCGGGGAAATCTGGGGGCGGAGGCGGGGGGCCGTTCCCGAGTTTCCCTGTACCGCGATCTGCGCGAGTCACCTGGTCTTCCCCACCTGTGCACAGGTAACCTCAGAGTCGAGTTAGTGACACTGCTCAATGCATTCCTTCGTTTTCCCCTTCGGCCCTCCCTGCCCACGACCAGGTTTCTGGGCACAGGCCTAGGCTTGGCTCGTTCCTCCCACCCCCCACCTTAGTCCCCCGCCCCGCGCTACTGCAGAAGCGGCCGTGGCAAGTGCAGCTTCTGGCGGGCGCCTAGCACAAGCCTGAGCGAGCCCCGGGCGCTCGCATTGGGCATGCTCAGTAGCGCTTGCAGGCCGGGGGCTCGGCGCTCGCCCCCGGAGCTACCGCTCCTGCCCCGCGGTGTCCTTCCCTCCCCCGGCGCGGTCTCGCCCGCCGCCCGCCTCCCGCCTCCCCTCGGGCTCCCAGGCGCCCAGCGCCCGGCGCGGCGGCGGCGGCGGAGGGGGCGGGCGGGCCAGCGGGCGGTGATGTGGCGGGACTCTTTGTGCACTGCGGCAGGATATGCTCTGGGGCGCCCAGCTGCGACTGCGCTCGGCTCTCTCCTCTCGGAAGCTGCAGCCATGATGGAAGTTTGAGAGTTGAGCCGCTGTGAGGCGAGGCCGGGCTCAGGCGAGGGAGATGAGAGACGGCGGCGGCCGCGGCCCAGAGCCCCTCTCAGCGCCCGTGAGCAGCCGCGGGGGCAGCGCCCTCGGGGAGCCGGCCGGCCGGCGGCGGCGGCAGCGGCGGCGTCTCTTGCCTCGTCCTCGTCCTCTCTTCTAACCGTGCAGCCTCTCACTCGGCTTCTCGTGCAAGGGACGGTGGAAGCCGCGGGCCCGGGCGGCAGCCGGCTGAGGCGCGGCGGCGGCGGCGGCGGCGGCACCTCCCGCTCCTGGAGCGGGGGGGAGAAGCGGCGGCGGCGGCCGCGGCTGCAGCTCCGGGGAGGGGGCCGGAGTCGCCTGTCACCATTTCCAGGGCTGGGGCCGCCGGAGAGTTGGTCTCTCCCCTCCTACTGCCTCCAACACGGCGGCGGCGGCGGCGGCACGTCCAGGGACCCGGGCCGGCTGTAAACCTCTCCTCCGCCGCCGCCGCACCCCCCGCGGCCCGGGCTCCGGAGGCCGCCGGCGGAGGCAGCGGCCGTCCCGAGGATTCTCCCTCTCCTTCCCGTCCTGCGGCCGCCGCGGCCAGGCCTCTGGCTGCTGAGGAGAAGCAGGCCCAGTCGCTGCAACCATCCAGCAGCCGCCGCAGCAGCCATTACCCGGCTGCGGTCCAGAGCCAGGCGGCGGCAGAGCGAGGGGCATCCGCTACCGCCAAGTCCAGAGCCATTTCCATCCTGCAGAAGAAGCCCCGCCACCAGCAGCTTCTGCCATCTCTCTCCTCCTTTTTCTTCAGCCACAGGCTCCCAGACATGACAGCCATCATCAAAGAGATCGTTAGCAGAAACAAAAGGAGATATCAAGAGGATGGATTCGACTTAGACTTGACCTGTATCCATTTCTGCCGCTGCCCCTCTCTGCCTTTCTGTCACTCTCTCAAACGTGGGAGCAGACGGAGGCAAAAAATTTCCATGGTTTCGGTGACCGTAGCAGCTAACCCTGCTCGAATTTCTAGATCGTGTCTCTTTTGGTGTCTTTCTTGAATGCATCCAACCTAGGGTGTGTTCGGCTACATGGAACTCTTTTCTGCTTGCAAGTGTCAAGGCACCGATTGCTTTCTCGGGTCTGTCTACGGGGTCTCTTCCGAAGGTCTATTGTCCGTTAATTCAGAATACCGTACACTGTTGGTGGATTAGTGAGCTCGGTAATCCGGTCTGCTAAATGAACAGAAAGGACGCTTTCAGGTTGAGCATATTTCGATTAAATCTTGGCTTTAGGCCCTAGATCAAGGGTATAGATTAGATTAAAATGAAAATTAGTGTTGCACGTATACATATTGCATCAGAATCTTGCAGTGATTGTTTTTAGTTTCCTGGGTTGCATTGATAGACTTTTTAAAATGTGAGTTGTGAACTGATTTGCATAACTTTGGAAGCAGAATAATTTTCAGCACATATGGGTGTTCATTGGAGGGCAAAAGTAGGTTTGTATATTTAAGCTAAGTTTAATTATAACTTTAAGCCATATTTAGAAGTTTTGTATTTTGAAACCAGTAGTGTCATAGGTAATATACCTCATAAAGCGTTCTTACTGGATCTGTTAAATTTGCCTTTTTTTCCCCTTCCTGATGGGGTGATGGAAGATAGGGCATGAAATTTGCAGCTTGGTGGTAGCCTTTTATATTCAGTGGTCTTGTCACATGTAACAGAATGGGGATTGAGAGTTTTTTTTGATCCTAGATGATGCTGTGTAGGTTTTAAGAGTATTGGGTGCAGCAAATTGTGATTGCAGAGATTAAGCGTCAGCCCTTCCTTGAAATTTAAGTGTTACTGTGATGCCAGAATTGCTGCCCACCTAATTCAAGTTGCAGGTCCTCTGACACCATTGGCGGGTGTGTGTGTGTGTGTGTGTGTGTGTGTGTGTCTATTAATTGTACTCTGACTTGTATATAACGTCAAGTGTAATTTAGCCAGCAAGAGGGGATTACTACAGCGTCAGATTGTGTAGGTATGTTATCTGTTTTTCACCTAGTGCCTTAAATTTCCTGACTCAGGCTGTTGAATAAGACAGAAACTCCCAAATTTTAACAAGCGTATCGTTTTGGTTGTCTACAGGTTGGGCCTTTGTACCTCAAAAGATAGTGGTTATCGAAAGGCATTGATCTTTGCAGTTTCAGGTATAATGAGCTGGTTTTGATCAAGGATGGGTTAAAGCCCTCCTGGTTTGCAGAATGGAAAGTATCTCTGACGTTCAGAGTTCCTGGTAGGCCAGTGTTGTCTAAGGCATGGAAAAACAGAATTAAGTTGTTGGTCTGAGGTGTCTGAAGCATCTTAAGGCTGCTGTTAAGACCGACCAAAAATTTGGTGATGTAAATTATAACACTGGACAATATTTAGTTAAAATTATGTAATTGCATCAGTGTTAATGTTCTTAATAAAAGTTATGTCTTAGCAAATACCAGTAAACATTCTGCCTAAAGGTTGAGTGGCGCTAAAGTGTCCGTATGTCTTGGTAACAACCATGGGGGAAGATTTGTTTTTTGAAGAAAAAGTTTTAAATCTGAAGAGGTTTTATTCCTTTGGATTATATAGCTGCGTATAAATGTGCACAACTAATTTTGCCCAAATGTTTGTTTTGAGATGAAGGTAAAAGTTACTGAAGAAGGAGCTTTATAACACACAAAACGTAAGTTTTCTGTTAAGTTAAAAAATTAATGTTTTAAAAAGAATATTTAGAAGTTCTGGAGTCTGCATTGATTGCAAAACTAGTGAGGCTGAACGTGACCCGCTTGCCTAGAAGATAGTTAATTATGGAAAAACTTCTGATTTGTAAGTTATTTCAAAAGCAGCCTACTTCTGGTGTGAACTGACAGCCATCTGGATGCATAGGAACAAATTGATTAAATGTTTAAGTTTTTAAAAAAAGTCCCCAGGCAAAAAAAAAAAAAAAATGTCTATGATGATGTTTGGTATTTTGTTTTATTATTCAGATTACATTTATGCTATTTTTACTTTACTCGTTTGCTTTAAAATTTAGCAGGGTTTTAAGTTTAAAATTATTCTACCAGGTTCTTAAATGTGAGTAGTGAGGTGATTGGCCAGTTCTCCTTTGATTTCAGAGGTGTTCATGTGTACATGAAATTTATGTGACTTAAAACTTTCTCTAACACTGTGCTTTTAGTTATGGTATGCATAGAAAGCAGTGTCAAATATTGCATCAGATGACTAATGACACTTAATTTCTAGAGTTGTGGTTTTATTGAGCCAAATATTGATATGAAAAAAATCACTTAGGAAAAAGTCAGTGAAGGGCTCTTTTTTGATAGTTGCACTTCCAATAATTTTGATACACCAAAGCACTTTGGTTTGCTTGGTTTCACTTTAGTGTTCTGTGTTTCTTGTGGGGGAAATATTAAAATGGCCATTGAAGACTTTGTCTCTGGCAGGTTGTAGTATCTGTTTCAGCAGCTAGCTAGCCTATGAGAAGTTAAATTCCTTGATGAAAGTAATGATTAGTGTTTCTGTCTGATAAGAAATATTAAGAATGTAGTGATTTCTCAGAGGAAAATTGACGATTATTTGCAAATTTTGCAATATTTGCAAAATTGAGTTACTGTACAAATAATTTGTTGGTTATCTTATTGTTAGTCTGGAAAGTAGTGTTGACCGAGAGACTATAAAAAAAATTAGTGTCTTTGGATTTCATGGAAACTTTAGTCTTTGGTTGTATGTATTTTTATTTTTTGATAAGATTGCATCTTTTCAAATGTTGACCATAGGGAGTACTTTTAACTTGTAGAGGGTACAGGGACTGTTGAAGTTAACTATTATTTTTCAAGATTAGTGATTACTGAAATGACCGTACTGTGAGGTGTGGTGTTTTTATTTGTTTTGTTTTTTAAAAGATTTACCCTGTTTCATATCTGCTAAGTTGCATTTCTTTTCTGAACAACATGACCGAGCATCCTAATTGCTGTATGGCAGTTTACAAACTTCATTTTCATGAGGATTATTCAAGATAAAGTGCATCTGAAAGGATAGTAATTTATTGTTTCTCTGACTTAATGTAAGGAAAAAGGGATTTTATTGCTGTGCATTGTGAAGGTTTGCAGAGTAGTGCAGTCATCTGCAGATTCACATCGCGTATCATGCGCTAAGTGAATATTACATGAATAAACGTCCTAAAATATGGTGACTTATAACCACCTCAGTTTAAAATTTATTTTTAGAAACTGTAAAAAAAGATGCATTGGTATTCCTTCCTTTTAGAATTTTAACAACTTGACAAAGGCAGCAATCGATATTTTACTTTTGTGTGGAACAGTACATGTTTTTTCCTAATAACCACTTAAATAAAATACACAGACTTAAGGTTAATTCTTATTCTCACATGTTCTCATTTTGAGATTTGCCCCATTTGCTGTTTGTTTGTTTGGTGATAGCTTAGTACTTTTTTAATATATTTTTTTAAGCCATTCAAATAATTACTTCAGTGACTTAATGGAGGAATACCTATTATGGGAAAATGAATGCACAGTTTCAATATTAATTCACTCTCAGTAAACATCTTATTTTTAAATTTTGACCTCGGCCTTTTTTAGTAAGACAAATGTGTAGGAAATGTTTTTATATTAAAACAGTATATGTGAAATGGAGTTTGTAAAGAGAAATTTAGAAGTGTGCACGCATGTGGTAGTTTTTCACTTACTTCAAATGTTTGGCCTTGGTTGTGGTCCAAGGATTTAGCTTCTAGAAGCTATGTTATTAATGATTGCATAAAACATTTATTTAATATCATATTTTTATTTCCTGTAGAGACCATGAGTTCTGAAGTTTTATTTCTATTTTGTGGAGCCCTCCTTCTCTTTCTCCCTCTATTTTTTTTTTTTTTTTTTTTTTTTGCTAGATAAATTTTGATTTTAAGTGAAGTCAGTATTGGAGAATTCTTTTGTTACCTGAATTCATTAAGAAAATGAGAATTTATCCTTAGAATTTGTTCTGAGGATAGTGACAAGACATTTGTATCAACTTCTGAGGTGGGGGTCAGTGATGATTTCTGTAAATAATTCACTTTTACAGTTGCTTTCTGTCTGGTTGCTTTGAAATTAATGCATTTGATATCAGAGCTGTCAATAATGTTGAGGTTAGACTGCATAACCTTAAGTTGGTAAGGATTTGCTGAGCAAACTGGTATCCTTAATCATTTTATAAAGGCCACTTACTGCCACATGCATTCTTTGCTAGGTGGTCAAAAGTGTTGTGGTCTGTCAGTAATGATTGTCTTTCTAAGCTTTGGATATATGCACCTGCTAATGTCAAATACTTCTATTTGTCAGGAAAGGTGAAGTTAGTGTATTGGATTTGATTCTTCAGCTATCCTCTAATTTTTTGAATTTTTTTCATTGGTTACAGGAAAGGTATTAACAACTTGGTTCTTTTAAGGTAATTTTCACTGAACTAAAGGCTCTTGGAAAAATATTAATATAAGAAAAATAAACATTATTTAGGGGTGAATTAATTTTAGAGGGGAAGTTTTAGTTCAGTTCAGTATAGTTAAAGTATATTCTCTTCATTAGCAGCAATTTGCATTAAGAGACAGGTGGACATCCTCAGGGTGTTAGGTATACATTTGGTTGTACTGAGAATATTGAGAGATGGATACTTTGGCTGCACCTGACAGCAAAAGAATATTCTTACCCTGTACATAGTGTGGACAAGAAGATTGTTGGCATATTGTATTTTAGGTGGTTATGCACTTTGTCATCCATAGTCATCATTTCAGATATGGACAGTGAGTCTAACATAGTGTATGGATATTCTGTGTATATGTATAAATAAGTACAAAGTTAGCAAATTCTCATAATATATATATTTTTTATTTTTTAAAGATTTTATTTGACAGAGAGAAATACAGCCAGAGAGGGAACACAAGCTGGGGGAGTGAGAGAGGGAGAAGCAGGCTTCTCGCCAAGCAGGGAGCCCGAAGTGGGACTCGATCCCATGTCTCTGGGATCATGACCTGAGCCGAAGGCAGTCGCTTAACCATTTTAAAAAATGAGGGCGCCTGGGTGGTTTAGTGGGTTAAGGTCTCTGCCTTCAGCTGAGGTCATGATCTCAGGGTCCTGGGATCCAGGCCGTGTCAGGCTGCTTGGCAGGGAGCCTGCTTCCTCCCCTCTCTCTCTCTCTGCCTGCCTCTCTGCCTACTTGTGATCTCTCTCTCTGTCAAATAAATAAATCAATCTTTAAAAAAAAATGAAGTTACCTTTGTGGCTATTACTTTATCATTTTCACATGAGGTTAAGTTTATTTTAAATGACATTAAAATGTTGAGTATTAATGTTATCTATATGTTGTGTGTATGTTGTTTCACTGGAGACATTAGGCTGGGAGTGTAGGTTCTAGACCCAAACTTGCCCCTGTTGGAATCTGGGCTTTCCCACTTTGAGTAGGTTACTTAATCTTTCTCCAACTGTTTCATCTGTAAAATTTATCTTAAAGAATGAATGAGATAATTTAAGTAATTCGCTTAGCATACTACCTGTCACATTGTAAATACTTACATGGTAACTGCTGCTCTTAAAAATTATAATTTCAGATTATCCATTATGAGCAATTACTTGTATTTTCATTTATGGGAGGAGCAGTGATTTTAACTGAATTTCCTCAGTTTTGGACATGATAGAATTTTAATTGGTTCAAACTATATTTTTTGAAATAGGGATATTCCCTTAGGAGCTCTGTGTATTGGATGTCTGTGATTTCATTGTTTTATTTCAAATGGAATATAAAGTTCTGCTCACTCATACTATTGACCAAAGAAAAGTTAATCAGGCTAATCGAAACGTGTTTGCTTTAAGATATTGAGGTAAGATGAAAGCTTCCTATTATTGCATAATGAAGTAGACGTTTAGTATTAGAGACAGGTCAACTTAAATATCATATTTTATTCACAAAGAGTAATGTTCTCAAAGAAGACTTTTAATGTATGTTGCAAAACTTATATCACTGTTTATCCATAAAGGTATATAAGCATATCTTTTTAAGTTCATTTTTTGGGAGAGGCATGCAATTTCGAGTGCTAAGTTATACTTATTACAGTATATTTAACACTTAATGTAATCTGGTAATGCAGTCATATAATATAGGAATTTTTTAAAAAGATTTTATTGATTTATTTGACACAGAGAGAGAGTACAAGCAGGGGGAGCAGCAGGTAGAGGCAGAGAGAGCAGTAGCAGGGGGAGCAGCAGGCAGAGGCAGAGGGAGAGGGAGAAGCAGGCTCCCTACTGAGCAGGGAGCCCGACTGGGGACTCCATCCCAGGACCCTGGGATCATCTGACTGAGTCACCCAGGCGCCCCAGGAATTTTAATTTAGTTTTAAACGTTTGTATTAGTGCATCCCATTTTCACATTTGATCAAGAGTTTTAATATAATTTAGGCTGGAAATGGGAAGAAAACGAAAGGATTTTTTTTTTCTTTCATTCTTGCCAGGTATGGGGAAGGATGGAATAAGCTTGAGACCTACCTGGTAAAGGCCATTTTATGTGCGTAGGGATGATTCTTTTATTTATTTTTTTTTTTACTTGCTTTGCTGGTCTCCCAGCTGTCTCCCAGTATTGTCAGTAGTGAAGCACTTGATTTCCAGTGAGTTTTTTGCTTGCTTGTTTGTTTGGCATTGCAGAGTGAATGATGCTCTGCCTCATTATGTATGTGACTATCTGATGATACGATTTTTATGTGTTTTGTTATGTGTCGTAAAACTGGCTGTATTTTTGGTCTAAGTCTCCGTTGTAGAATTAAACATTTTGACATCTTCTAGGACAACTGAGTTGTCTAAAACTTTCCTGACACATGCCATCTGTGTGCTACCCAAAACTTAGTTGATTTAATATTATTAAGACTGTAGTAATTGCAAGGATTACATTTTGCCAATTTTGTATGTTTAATATTTTTGACCTTTAAAAAAGAGTATCGAGTTGTTTAAGGTGTTATGAAATGCATTGTGATTTGAATCACATATTCTTTAAAGCAGGTGTATTCTTGAACTGATTTATAAATAGAGGGTACATGTTCAAGGTTGTGCAGTTGCAAGTAACTCAGCTTTAAGATGTATGCAGTTTTTTCCATTTGAAATACCTTTACTCTCATAAATCAGTGAGACTTCTTTTTGAGTATTCTAGTCATTCTGAACTAATTAGAGGTTAAAGAGAATTGAAGACTTGTTTCTACTTTTAAAATGAAGTTTGGGGGTGTTAACTAAGCTTGATTTTTGGTGTTCACATTTTTTAAAAAAAGGTTTTATTATTTGACAGAGAGAGATCACAAGTAGGCAGAGAGGCAGAGAGAGAAGAGGAGGAAGCAGGCTCCCCGCTGAGCAGAGAGCTGCGGGGGGGGGGGGCCCCCTCCCCCCCCACCGGCCTCGATCCAGGACCCTGAGATCATGACCTGAGCCGAAGGCAGAGGCTTTAACCCACTGAGCCACCCAGGCGCCCTAGGTGTTCACTTTTATTTTTTTTATTTATTTATTTTTTTTTAAGATTTTATTTATTTATTTGACAGAGAGAAACACAGCTAGAGAGGGAACACAAGCAGAGGGACTGAGAGGGGGAGAAGCAGGCTTCCTGCGGAGCAGAAAGCCTGATGTGGGGCTCGATCCCAGGTCTCCAGGATCATGACCTGAGCTGAAGGCAGTCGCTTAACCAACTGAGCCACCCAGGCGCCCCAGGTGTTCACTTTTAAAATGTGTACTTATGAGTTACTTTATTCTGAGTCTTTATTCTGAGATCAAATGGAATGCTTGGGCTTTTCCTGTTTTGTTTTGTTTTTTCATAATGTGCTAACTGTTTTGCCAAGCTTTATTTAGCCATGATGTAAAATTTATTTAACATTCCTAACTTAATCATTCATGAAATAAAAAATAGGAGAAAAATGAGGACTTGAGTCAGAAGAGGTTTTTTTTGTTTGTTTAATTAATATAGTAATATATATCCTGGCATATATCCTAACAGTGTCTTATATTTGGTGTGGTTTTTTTTTTTAATTAACAAAGCCTTTTCTTAATCTTTAGCTCATGTGGTTTTGCATAGAAGAAAAAAAGCCTAAAAGAGCAAGTACTACTGTCAGTCCTTCTTTCTTTTTTTTTTTTCTTTTGTAGTGTAGGAGTCATAGCTGCAATAAGAATCAGTAACTTGTTAAAGGCTAATGGAAATTGAGTCCAAATAAGGATGTAGGGTTTTTAGATCCTTGGTGCAATATTATCCCCATTGTATGTATCAGTGGTTCTCAGACTTCAGAGGGCCTCAGAATAACCTGGAGGATTTGTTAAATCATAGATTTCTTGTCCTACCCTGAGAATTTGCAATTCATTAGGTCTGGGTTGTGGCCTGAGAATTTGTATTTGTAACAAGTTCCCAAGTGATGCTGATGCTGGTGGTCTGGGGATCACACTTTGTGAACTACTGTATTATGTCATCTTCAATCAAACAAATCCTTAATTTGTTATTTCCTTTAGGTTAATAGAATTTATACATACATTATCTCATTCGATTGTAAACCCTAAATAGCTCAACATGGCACATATTCTGATTACGTAGATGAGGCAGTAAGTCTGGAAAAGCAGCGCGGTGTGGTAGGTAGAGCATGAACTTGGGGATCAGCTAGTCAAAGTCTAGCTTAACTCCTTGCTCAGCCACTTACTTACCAGTCGTGCAATGAAAGATACACTGCTTCACGCTAAGGAACCCTATTTTCCCCATCTCTGACACAGTGGTAAAAATCCTGGTAAGGGTAGTTTTTAGGTTTGTTAGAAGAATAGTTGAGGTGTTTTCCGAATATTGGTTGCAAACTGGGAGTGACCTCCTCCCATCTTGTCTGGGCACTTGGTGGTGTCTGGAGACATTTTGGTTGGTTACAGGTGGGAGATCAATGTAGGGGGGATGCTCTGGCAGAGCACAGGGATGCTGCCGTGTGTCCTACATGTACAGGATAGTCCCTCCCACAACGAAGAATTGTCTGGCCCAAAGTGCCAGTGATGTGGGGTTGTGAAAGTCAACTTTTATTCTTTTTAAAGATTTTATGTATTTGTTACAGACAGAGCACAAGGGGGGGGAGAGGATCAGGCAGAGAGAGAAGCAGACTCCCCACTGAGGAAGGAGCCCGATGTGGGACTCTATCCCAGGACCTTGGGGTCATGACCTGATCTAAAGGGAGACTCTTAATGGTCTTAGCCACTGAGGTATCCTGAGAAAGTCTACTTCAAAGGTTTAAAGTGTCTGGTACTTAGTAATGAGAGAAGTATAATATTTGATAAAAGTCAGTACCTTTGCCCTTAGGCTGTGGTATTTAAGAAGGTCAGTTTGCTAATATGTGGTGAAGCAGGGCTTTAACATCTAGGTTTTCTAACTGCTGCTAGGCCAGTATTTTTTATAATAGGAACTTTGTCCACAAAAGATACCACTGGTAACGAAAAAGGCTTATTTGAAGAAGGCTCATGTGTTATTTGGCTGGTTGTGAAAGTGTTGCTTTGAACTTCTTTTAGAAAAGGCTGAAGATGTTTTCAATAAGCATGTAAGTGTAGTGCACCTTCAGAGGTATTCAGAAGGATGTTACATAGAATTGCTCTAACAGAATGGATATGCTTTATTAAAAAAACAACTTTTTCTCCTTTTTATATTGGCAATAGTTTTTAAAGTAATCTTTAGCTTGTTTACTTTAATTATGTGGTTGTTGAGGTGTTGAGAGATACTTTGTCCCCCAGTGTACTTGTTTTTTGTTGTTTAATGCGTTTTTTTAGTTTTACACTTTATTCTAAAGTTGCTTTATTATATACTGAGTTAAATGTGTTGATGTGAGTGGCAAATTTCTGACAAGTTATAACAAACTTACCCTATCTTTTCAGATAAAGAAAGTAGGGCTGACTCTAAGGTTCTCTGATGCATGCATTAAAACATTCTTTTCTAGATCCTAACTTTGCTTGGTCAGCCTGTTGAAGTGCTTTATGTAATTTAAAAACTTGCATTAATATAAAGTTTTTAGAAAAAATTAGGATGGAGCTTTAGATTAGTTCAGAAATGAGAAAATGTCAGGGGAGTAGGTTATTGGATTCTGAATTTTGTTTTGTTTTTAAGGCAGACAAACATAATTACGAAAGTGTTCTAGGAATAGATTGTTTGCTGTGATTTTTTTTTTTTCTATTTGCTTGATTGTAGAATTTACTTTGCCTCTCACTTTGCACAAGCAGTGTAAAATGTCAGGCCTATCTTAAAAATTCTTATGAAATTTAAGTTTTGACTGAGTGTTGTTTCTTTTTGAAATTATAGGTGATATCCAGAGATAATGATAAATATTTTAAAACCAAGACTGCTAATTATGTGATAGCTTCATTATTCAAATTATTGCTGTAATTTAATTTAGTAAGGCTCATGGTATTTATTTCAGTATATGAATAATAAATTTCATTTGCTCTACATAAGGAAAATTTCTTTTGGAAAATTTGTTTTATATGAATACAACTAAAGAGAATTTTCAAAAAGTGCCTATTGCCCTACTTCTCTGAAACTTCATGTTTCCTTCTAGCTTCTAGTTTTGTTTGTATGCATCTAGTTTAAAATGTAATTCATTGTAGTGAACTTAAAAGGTGTTTGTGCATTTTTTTTTTTTTTTTAAAGATTTTATTTATTTGACAGAGAGAAACACAGCCGGAGAGGGAACACAAGCAAGGGGAGTGAGAGAGGGAGAAGCAGGCTTCCCGCCGAGCAGGGAGCCCGATGTGGGGCTCGATCCCGGGTCTCCGGGATCATGACCTGAGCCGAAGGCAGTCGCTCAACCAACTGAGCCACCCAGGCGCCGCCTGTTTGTGCATTTTTAAACCATTTCCAGAGCTCTTTATAATTGCCTTAATATTTTAAATGGTGAAACCTTTTTTTTTTTTAATTTTACTTATTTCTTTGACAGAGAGATCACAGGTAGGCAGAGAGGCAGGCAGAGAGAGGGGAGGAAGCAGGCTCCCTGCTGAGCAGAGAGCCCGATGTGGGCCTCTATCCCGGGACCCTGAGATCATGACCTGCGCCGAAGGCAGAGACTTAACCCACTGAGCCACCCAGGTGCCCAATGTGAAACTTTTTTTTAAAAAGTATTTTCTTTGTATATTTGAGAGAGAGAGTGAGCACAAGCAGGGGAGGGGCAAAAGAAGAGGGAGAAACAGACTCCCCGCTGAGGAGGGAGGCTGATGTTGGACTGGGTCCCAGGAGGCAGGCAGTTAACCGACTGAGCCACCCAGTCACCCCAGAAATACTTGTTTCTCTGTAGTTAAACATTAAAGTTGCTTCCAATATTTGGCTAATATTTTTTTCTGTTACTTTCTGATTTTTCATTAGAGTGGATTGAAGATGACCTAACTATTAGGAAAGATTTTCATGATACTGATTCACAAAATCATAATCTGCTACACACAAAAAAAGCTGAAGTGTTGGACTCTTGACTTTTTTCCCATTAGTTATATCCAGGAAAGCTATTGCATATTTAAAATTTAGGCATATTTTACTTATTTGAGTAAGACAAAATAAAATTTATCTAAATACTTTAGACCTGTCAAATTTCATTTTCCTGTTGTGGGAATATTAAATTGTATTGCAATTAAAGTGGATATAGAAGTGAATAGACTTTCAATGTCGTTTTATACCAAAGTGGATATAACCTATTACTTTCTTGTCTTTAAATCAGGGTATGGCTTGTCATGATGATACCATTCCCTGGAGCATATTTTGAATGATACAGTTAGTTTATATTTGCATAGTTGCCTTGGTAATTGGTGATATTTATTGATGAAGATTTGCTGTGCATTTCACTTATAATCAAAAATTGCATTTGTTAGTATTAGATTTTAAAGTGTCAGATATTAAAATAGGGAGATAATTTTAACCTTATTAGCTAAATGATGCCTTGAGCAAATGTGTTAATTCATGTACCTTAGAACAAAAATATTGAGGAAGAAACAGATTTCTCTTTTTTAAACAAAATTACTTGTTAGAGTAACATTTTTCTAAATGAGATAAAATTGTTTCAATATTTAGGGAAATCTTGATATAGGTGTGGTATATACCTTTTTGTTGCTAATGAAAGTTGCTAATGAAAACAACGTAATGGTAAAAATACTATTGTGAATGTATGCATGTATGTATTTTGAAAACCGAAGAAGCAGTCTGACATCTGGATAGTTTTCATGGGCCAGTTGTAGGAAATTTTTGTAAAATAAATACCAGTACACCGAAAGTATGATGCAGTTTTGCATATCTAGTTTCTGTTCACTACGATTAGGATTATAGGTAGTACTGTAAAGTACACTCAGGTGCTGGTCATTAAGGCTATTTGGATTCTTTTTAATGCTGTGACGGTCACACAGATTGTGATCATTGTGTAGTGTCCAAGAACTAAGGCTTGCCGTCTGTCACTCAAATATCGGGAAAGTTAAGATAGTCTAGTGATATGAGTAGTTTTGACATTTCTGTTTTTTGGGAATAATTTATTAATTATAGTCTTTAAAGACTAATATTAAATTTTAAGCTTTTGCAAAAATAAAACTTAGAGGTTATTCCAGTGTTTATATTTTTCTTCTAATGCAGAGATACTGGTTGAGAACTAAAGCTTATGTAATGGAAGTCTGGCTTTTAGTCATTTAGTTTCACAAGATTATTTGGATATTTAAGTGGAAGCACTGTGTTTTAATTTGAGATATTAAGTTATAGGAGATTTTGATATTTTTAAACTGTAATTCAGTTGATATATAGGAATTCATTATTACAGAACTTCATCAGGGAACTGATTTAATATGTAAACCTTAAATATTTGCTTTAAATATTTTTCAGGTCCTCTGCTTTCTTGTACATCTCAGTTCTTGTCTTTCTGCTAGTAAATGAGTTTCCCCATTTAAAATTTTGCTTGTTCATTTTTAAGCTAATATATATAAGTTTCTGTGACATAATTCCTTTTCACCCCGCAAGAACTGGGTGTTGCCAGGTTGCATGATGACTTTAAAATTGCATATTGGGGTTAATAGGGTCTGATTAGTTTTAATCTACTTTGTTTATTACCTTGACGTTTTTTATTGAGAAGTTTGTTGTGCCAAATGATTAATATGATCAGGCATAATGTTTCAGTGTAAATAGGATTTTGAGTTTATGTTCTCACGTCTAACTTTGTTTCTGCTTTTTGTGTAACAAACATCTTGCCAATTTCAAATTCATGTCTGATGAAAGTAGATTGTTTTACAAGCATCACTTTATAGAATTTGTTCAGGTCTGAGCTATAGGTCATGAAAAGAATGGTGCCTTTTTGTATAAACAGATAATATGTACATAAATTATCTCTCTTACATTAAGTGAGGCAGCACATACGTAGGTGAGATTTTTATCCAAATACCAGAAGTCTTTACTTGTTTTGTTTACCTAATAGTTTTAAAGGGTATGAGGTGGTAAGAACTCTTTTCCCTTATTTTCATTTCTGTCCCTCCCATCTAACTGTTGGTATTTTTTTCTGTATGTTGAATTTTATGTTTTTAAAAAGCTTCTTGGTTCAGAGTTGACGCCGTAGTTTTATCTTTCATTTTTCAGCTTAATAATTTTCTAAAATTTTTAGTATGTTCTCCTTTGCATATGAAGATTCCACAACTAATTGTGATCAGTAATTGTGCTTTTTTCCCCCAGTTGTAATAATTGGATTTATACTAAAATGATACTTGCTTTAGAAACAAACATTTATGGGTAGCTGACTAAAAAGTATTACCTTTCCAAACTGAGCGATGTAGACTTGTTCTTATATTTTTTAGTATATTTAAAATTGCATCTTTTTAAAATTTAAAATACAAACTCTGACTAGTATATGTAATTTCAGGGTTTTTTTTGATAATCCACTTATTCAAGTGATTATAAGGTTGATATAATGATAAAAATACCTTCAGGGGAATATAATTCGTGATTTTCAGTATTAGAACAAGGCAATTATCATAAAATCACTTATATGATCTTACTAATGTAGTAATGAATGCCAGTATGCGTGCCCTCGTGTTTTAAAATAGACCTGTATTTCTAGTTTATATTACTCTTATCCAGGATTAAAAATACAACAGTTAGGTAAAACTATTTTTGCCAATTAGAAAAAAAAAGCAAGTCATTTCTAAATGATTTCCTGGCTTAGATATAAAATAGAGACTTCGTTTTATTATATTAAAGCCAAATATAAAATGAAGCAGCCTGGCACTCATTTGTTTGGAGCTTTCTTCCATTAAAATGGTTCAAATTAGCAGTGCCTTCATGGAAAGGTAAATTTGATTGTTAGAAGTAAATTTAAAAATTTACAGTTTTAGCTTAATTAGTAGGAAAATGAAAACCCACTTCTTGGAGATAGGTTTTGTATTAGAACTTTTTTTTCTTTGTCCTTTGTGTGTGTAGTAGTTTTTTAATACTACGAAATTAGTGCATGGCTGCATCTAAAAGATCAGTACAGAGTTGGAAATGATGGAATCTGTTTTTTTTTTTTTTTTGAATGCAGTTTACTAATATTGAGTGAATTTGCACTAAATATTACTAGGCCTTTGTTCTCAAACTATTGATACATTCCTTGTCATCTTCTGTGTCTTACCTGTTGGAATGTCTTTCTTTCTATAACAGTTAATGGCCTTACAGAGCAGTCCAAACCTAGTGTTTTAGATAGTTATCTCAAGTAAAATAAATGATGAAAAGCATGGCTTTTATAATGAAATGAACTATAGAAGTACCATAAACCTAACACTGAATGTAAAGATTAGAGCATAAAGGATACACTCTAATGTACTTTACAGTAATGCTGGATTAATATTATAATTTTAACTTTCTGATTTTTCATATACTTTTTATGATTTTGCTGTAGAAAATTAGGTTAGCATTTGGCTTAGTTCAGGTATATAATGCTGACAAGTATGTCTAAATGTACATTGAAACGACAGTCTTTCTGAAAGTTGTTCTGTAAGTTACAACCATATTTTATCTGATTTGTCATTGGTAGTCAGTCTTGGATGTCTGTTAGTGGGACCAGAACCATGGGGGTGTGTGCGTCCATGCGTGTGTGTGTGTGTGTGTGTGTGTGTGTGTGTGTGTGTATTTTAACAGCAGCAGAGTTCTGAAACAGGAAATCAGCCTTATCGTATTCATGCAGAGACCTAGGAAGAAGGTAATTGTTTCTTATGTTCGTTAAAACCAGTTAGTTGAGCAACTTAAATTTTTAGAGATTCACAGATGTAGGTTTGAACAGTTGTAGATACATTATTTCATAACAGCTCTGAAGAAAAATTGATTAAATTTGTTGAGGGGGAATAATTCCTCAGCTAATACACATAAAAAATTGTACTTTGGATTTTAGAGTATTTCTAGCATTATCAGTGGCTTGATAAGCTATTTTTCTGTGGTTCTCATTTGCTTACATTTAAATAAAGTTCAGAGGGCCTTGGTTGTTCCTTTATGAAGTATTTGTTTAAAACTCTTAAGCTTCAATTGAAACAATAGGAAAAGTTAGTTTTGTGCCAGGTGTTTGTCACTGGAAATTATCTTTCCCTCTTTGTTAATGTACATATGCTCATAATTACATACTTAGGTATTTGTTCACAGCTTAATTTTTATCTGTCAGTGGGTACTTGTCATTTTTAAAGCTATGTACTTAACATTTCATCAGGCTAAATATCATGCATTGCTTACTGTACTGTGTCAGGATTATTTCCATTTTTTCCCTTTATAAACAGCGCTATTGTGAATATTTTTGTGTAGTTTACCTTGTTTTCTTAGAGTACATTGTTAGTGTGGGGTTTCTTGAATAAAAGATAAAACAGTTTCATAGCTCTTTCTTACAGATTGCAGATTTCTTGCCAAATGAGCCAGTTTATGGTATTGCTACTAAGTAGAAAAATTACTAGCAATTCTTGATGTTACCTTTGAAGAATGTGATATTTTCTTTTTTTTTTTTTTTTAAAGATTTTATTTATTTAACAGAGAGAAACACAGCCAGAGAGGGAACACAAGCAGGGGGAGTAAGAGAGGGAGAAGCAGGCTTCCTGCCGAGCAGGGAGCCCGATATGGGACTCGATCCCGGGTCTCCGGGATCATGACCTGAGCTGAAGGCAGCCGCTCAACCAACTGAGCCACCCAGGCGCCCCAAGAATGTGATATTTTCATTTAGAAAGTAAGATCTGGGGGTACCTGGCTTGCTCAGTTGGTAAAGCATGGGACCCTTAAATTAAGGGTTGTGAGTTCAGGTCCCACGCTGGGCATGGAGCCTACTTAAACAACAACACCAATAACAACAAGTACTCCAGAAAATGACATCTACACTTCATTTCAAAACAAAAATATGTGTAAAGTTTTCAGTCAAGTTAAGTTGGTATAACATAACAATTTGAGAGAAAGTCGTGAGGTCCTACTGTTTGGAGGAGTAGAAAGCTCCAGTAGAGCTCATAAATTACTTGGCAGTCAGTTTTCCTTTCTGGTTCAGCACTGTGGGCACTTAATTTAGAAGTGTTAAAAGGAACCTAAAATTTATGCTGAAATGAACTTAAGTGAATATATTGGAATTATTTTCTTTTATAATTTGTTTATAAAAGCATCATATTGAGGTGCCTTCAAATGAGACATTTAAATTAAAATAACAGGATATTTCTAGCCCATGCAACCTCAAATCATAACAACTTATTACAATTGTAATAAGCCTTTGCAGTTTATAATTTTAAAGATTATAAATGTCCAGATACCTCATTTGATCCTTGAAACAACCAATAAAAAAATTACAGCAGGTGTTAGGATTATTATTTTGCAAAAAAAAGAAACAAAAATATTTGAGGCCCAGAGATTTAGTAACTTTGTAAGTTGCAAAGCTGAGAATGGAACTTTGATCTTCTATTTATTAAATGACATTATACACAATGAATCATGGAGCACTACATCAAAAACTAGTGATGTACAGTGTGGTGACTGACACAACATAATAAACATAAATAAACAAACAAACAAATGACATTATGCATTAAGTATTTTAGTGCAGGGCCTGGCATCTAGGAAATATTTAAATGTTCCTGTGTCCTGTGCTGTTTCTGACCACTGTACTTTATTCTTCAAAATCCTCATTTTTTTGAGAAATATTTTAAATATTTCTGTAGTTCAAGCTTTGGTACTAGTGCGCCCTTTTCACTTTAGAAAATAAGATTTTAGGTTTCATTAATTTGCTCTGTACAGGAATGACTATAAGCTTTATATATTAGGACAGATTGTTCTCAAATAATGAGCAATTAGCACTTGATCAACTGGAAAAATCAGGGAACTTCTTTTTCTGCTTTTCTACCAATATGAGTCTTCAACTTAGAAACCAGATATATTTTGCACATTTAATAGAGAAAAATAAAACCTAGTCAGAAATATAAAATCTTTCGTTAAATGAGGTTCTCATGTAAGTCTATGGGTGGCAGTTGTTTAAAGCATAATATGAGGGGCGCCTGGGTGGCTCAGTCATTGAGCCTCTGCCTTCGGCTCGGGTCATGATCTCAGAGTCTCTGGATCAAGCCCCACATCACACCACATCGCACTCCCTGCTCGGCGGGAAGCCTTGCTTCTTCCTCTCTCACGCCCCCTGCTTGTGTTCCTTCTCTAGCTGTGTCTCTCTGTCAGATAAATAAAATCTTAAAAAAAAAAAAAAGCATAGTTTGATTAGTGAAGTTGATAATATGGATATAACGGTGACATACATGGAAACTCTTTGTTAAATTTAAACTTGTTAAAATTTGTTGGAAAAAAAAATGTAGACCTGATGTAGGTTATGAATCAGTGACTGAACTTTTTTTCCCCTTACCTGATCCTTAAGCATCTGTTGGTTGATAACACTGACAGAAAGCAGGAGAAAAGCTTCAGAAATTCATGGAAAATAGAATTAAATGGTGCAGTCCTGGTATTTACTAAGTAGCTTTTGACTCTTTGTCTTCTCTTGTTAGTCTGACTTTATTCCTTCACTCCTGCTGCCAATTCAGCTCAGTGCCTGTTACTTTCATGAGCTAGGCCACTTCAGGTTTGCTTTTGATACTTTTTGGTCACTACCTTTAATCTGTTTGTCATTTTCTATATGCCATCTGTGTTCATGTATGCTTCCACTTCATATTGTTAATTTCCAGCTAGCTAGAATTTTAAAAATAGCTTAGATGTGATCTGTGGAAATAATTTTTCTTAGAATAATTATGGCAGGAAAAAGGTGTTACTGGTTTGAATACTAGTACTGTATACTGGTAGTTTAGTTTATAAGTTGTTTGGGGATAAGTCTGTCTATATATTGTGTTAAGTAGTACTACAAAGAAGCTTCAGAAGTGCTTTATTTTCATAATTATACTTAAGATGAGACTGTCTATATTCAGGACCACATAAAATAAGGCTTAAGAAACTATTTTTGGTTATTATTCTCTATTTGAATATTCTAGTTAAATTTGTGGTAAAAACCACATTAATTTGAGTTCAAGTAAAATTTTGAGATAAGGTAAATATGAAATCCCAGCTCACATGGTGTTTTTCTAAAGGCATTTTGTTAATTCGGTTAATTCAGTTATATTATTGGTGAAATTGACTTCTGTGGACAAGCTGTAGAACTTAATTACCATTTTTTTTTCTTGTGGTCAGTATTCTGTGATTGACATGGGATTGTTGCAGCCCTTGAATCAAGACTCTCAACATGAGGGCGCCTGGGTGGCTCAGTGGGTTAAAGCCTCTGCCTTCAGCTCAGGTCATGATCTCAGGTTCCTGGGATCAAGGCCCAAGTCGTCCTTGGGCTGTTTGCTCAGCAGGGAGCCTGCTTCCTCCTCTCTCTCTCTCTCTCTCTCTCTCTGCCTGCCTGCCTCTCTGCCTACTTGTGATCTCTCTCTCTGTCAAATAAATAAATAAAATCTTAAAAAAAAAAAAGACTCCAACATGATATGATTATCAAAACTCATCAATGAATCACTTAAGATCTTGTATTTGATTGTATGTAAATCATATCTTAATTAAAACTAAACAAATTGAACATGTTTGCTCAAAGGTGGGGCAAAAGTCATGTATGTATGTCTGCTGAATGTCATGTGTCCCTGTCTGCAGATCTCCCATAGCAGTGGTGGCTCTCCAGCTTAGGCCCAACAGAAATTTCTTCTCCCTCTCTGCTTACTGCATGTAGGCACCGATAACATGGGGAAAGCAGTCTTTTGTTTTCTTCCCTTTGGTAAATTTGGGAATATTTTACATTTGTTCTTAAGTTAAAAATATTTAACTTTATTTATGTTTATTTAAAGGCAGATTGATAAAGTCGAGATTTCAAAGAGTGAAGGTTTCTCTTAGGCCTTGATGCTCTTTAGAAGAATTAGGTTATTCAGTAATAAGTATCATTGGAAAAAAACCCAAATAGTTATGGTGAGCTCTTATGGTTTAGGTCTGTCCCATTTGTTCAAGTGATAAGAAAGCTGTCATTATGTTCTAGTTGTTTTCCATATGTTAATGCATTTATAACAAATATATAACAAATATATATAACACATAATGTACTTATAACAATCCTATGTGTCCCGTTTTACACAGGGAACTGAAGATCGTTAACTTGCAAACGATTACTTACTTAGAAGTGAAACTAGAGTTCAAATCCAGGCAGCCTGGCCCTGGAGCGTATGTTTTTAACCATGTTGCCCCATTGCCTGCAAGTAGATCACTAAATGGCAGAAATATTTGGCTTACTTCAGTGACCTAGTTAGTATAATTCTTTATGCTCAGCATTTATAAGTCAATTAGATGAGAATTTCATATGAAACCCTGTACTTGTTTTTTAAAAGTGTATCTGGTAAGTGCAGGTTAAGGCTATTAGAAATCATATATATAATTTTCTCAGTTATTTTTATATTTGGTTTAAATTGTCTAAAAACGTATGTCAGAAATTTTAACATTGGGAAGCAAAAGAGTCTTATTAGAGAGACATGAATTGGTATAATTCTTGGCATAAGAAATGTTTGTCTTATAATTCATTACTCAGTATTGAAAATGTCAGTGATTTTTGCATTGTTTTTTTAGAAGTTTTTCAGTTTAAACATTTCATTAGTAAATTCACTTTCATTTGAACTGGCTTCCTTTGAAACTTTTATATTTTTGTTATTGATTTGGAACTATAAGGAAATCTTCATCTTTTATGAGGCAGCATGGTATAAAAAGCCAGGCTTTGGTTATGTACCTAACCGGTTTGAATCATAACTCAGTACTTACTGGCTGTGGGACTTAATGCAAATAACCCAGTCTTTTTGACCCTCAATTTTGTCATTCGTGAAATGGAACTATTACTTTGTAGGGTTGTTAGGATTAAATGAGAATGTATTTCCCGTGCTGCGGCACCTGTTCTCTGCAACTTTCTAACTTATGATGGGTGCTGAAGTCTTGGGTAAAATCTCAAAAGTGAATAAGGAAGGTGAGAATCTGTGGAAAATGAAACCTTCAAAAAGACTGAATGCTTAGATTCTATGTAAAAGAAGGGTTTGATTGTTGCTCTGTAAGAGACCCCCCACACTGGTTCTGGCCTTTGACTCCTTAGGTGTCTGGTTAAATTGAACTCCCTGAAAACTAAATCCAATCTTCTGTTCTGCTTTCTCCAAACAGCTCTGGGTGTGAGCTGCACTGGCCTGCTGGCTTCCCAGTGTTGTATGTATTTCCATATCCCTATTCTGTCCTCTGCCTGGCGTGTTCCAATTGCTCGTTTGTTCTTCTGTCAACTGATGTCTATCTTCTTAAGGATTATCTAACATATCACCTACTTTGTGAAGCTTTATGTGTGCCCCTGCAGAATTAATCCCTCTCTCTTTATCTCTTAAAATATCTTGGTCTTATATTCAGTAGAACCAGTGGTACCGGTGCGTGTCTGTGTATCTGTCTTCCCTGATAGAATAGGGACTTTTCCAGTGCAGTAGTCTTTGCTTACTTAGCCTCTGCTGTCACTGCTCCTTGCACAGAATGTTCACTGTATGATTGAATAATTACGGGAATGAAAGGGGGCCAGTTGAGTTTACTTTAATGAGTATATAACATTCCCCATTTATGTATAATTAGAGAAAAATGGTTTTTAAGTTAACCAAGTCCTTTGCAACCTTATCTATTTTGTTAGTATTCATAGTGCAAGGATCCATTTGAGTTTAGTCCCAGTTAAAATGACTGCATTTCAAAGGGCTTTGTACTATTGTGCTTTTCTCTAAGGCTAAAAATCTTACTAGCATCTTCACTGAAATTAAGGATTCAGTTGGAAGGTTTGTTAGGAGCAGTAGTTATTATTACTTGGAAGAAGAAATATTTTTCTCTTGCATTGCTCAGAAAAATTCATATTACATTTTTGACTGACATCTATTTATAATTTTTTAGGTATGAATTCTGGATTGGTGGCAGCTGCCTCTGCTTTTGGTCCTTTCTGCTGCCTTGTTTGTTTGCTGAGTGCTGTTTTCTGTATGTTAGTGCTGTCGAGACAGGGCTACAAAGTAAAGATTATTCACCTTCAGAAATTACTACTGCTCTACAGGCTTGATTTGAGCCTTTTTTTTTCCCTCATGAATGGACATAATACCTAAAACACTTTGATAATTGAACATAGTTCTTTGAATTGAGCTATGTTTTTACGTGGAACTATTTGTGTGAGAATAATAGATGACAGCTCTTATTCGTAATGTTAAAAATGATAATCCTAGTAGTTTTGGAGCCTCTATAGTAAATGAACCCTTTGAGGTTGGGGGTGAATTTATATATTCTTCAAGTGACAAAAATTGCCACTTAAGTCTTTTTTCATTATATATAGTGTGTGTATATATATGTATATACATACATACCTTTTGATAGAAATTCAGCACTTTTTAAAAGTACATATGTAGCTGAATATAAGTCATGCAGGACAAGACAGTATTTTGTCATGACACTTAGTAAATAGACTTGGAGTAATTTAAAACAAGCAGTTTAAAAAAATCTGTTCTACAAAGAGTGCAGGTGCATTGTATCAAAAACAGAAGATATTAAAAAAATGAGAAAAACACATATTCCCACCACCTAGTGATGATTACTTTTAGTACCTTAGTTTGTAATCTTTTTGTCTACATACGTCTCTATGGGTATATCTGCCATTCTTATGCCAATATGGCATAATGCTGTGTATTCTCGCTTGAAACTTTTTGTTTAGTCAATAATGTCTGCTTTTCCATTTCAATAAATTTTTATCTTATATAATGCCCAGATCATATTCAAATATCTCTGGTTGCCTCAAAAATCTTCTTTATGGCTGGTTTGTCTAGAACAATACCCAGAATAGCATTGTACCCATGAACTTGGCTTTTATAACCCTTAAGTGTTTTGTTTTGTTTTTTTTAAGATTTTATTTATTTATTTGACAGAGAGAGAGAGATCACAAGTAGGCAGAGAGGCAGGCACAGAGAGAGGAGGAAGCAGGCTCACTGCTGAGCAGAGAGCCTGATGTGGGCCTCGACCCCAGGACCCTGAGATCAGGACCTGAGCCGAAGGCAGAGGCTTTAACCAACTGAGCCACCCACAAGCCCTTAAGTTCTTTTAAATCAAGGATAGCTACCCATCCCTCCCCTCCTTGCCTTTTAAAAAAACATGTGAGCAGAGAGTGGGTTATGTGTTTCAGACCTTTTGAATTTGTCCAGTTTATTCTCTCATGTCATTTAGCTTGTTTTTCTCTCTCTTGTATTTACTGCAAAATTTATATTAAATACTTGGTGGATTCTCAGATTGAAGATACTTTGACTGTCATAGATGATTGTATGTCCTTCATATTTTATCACATTGAAAGTTATGGTATCTATACTTAACTTCTTGGTGATGCTTAGATTGACTACTGAAATTGGGTGGTGGCAGTCTTTTCTGCCTGCTGCTCAATTATGTTGGTCTCCTTACATCAGAAAGTATTCTGTGTGGTGTTACTTTGGCTCTCTAAGAAAGTTCAGTTCTTCATCATCCACTCACCTGTTGGTTTAGGACCGGTTGTTCATCCTTGCCTAAATCAATAAATTTATTAGGGTTTGCAAAATATGATTTTTAAAGGTTCTGTTCTTTTGTGTTTATTAACTGGTGGTTTTCTGTAAAGTAGATCTTTACCGTATGAAATGGGGCTATTTGGTTGCCCTGAAATACAGAACCTACAGGAAAAATAGCATAAATACTTACTCTCCCCCTTTATCTACTTTAAAAGTAAAGAAAGAACTATTCTAATAGCCGCTTCAAAAGGTGATAAATGAACAATATTTTGTTCTTTTGAGTGTTTTTATATAGACTCAAGGGTTTTAATTTTATTTTGGGTGTTTTAATTTACTACCATTTAAATTGTTTCTTTGATACTCAGATTGTTACAGCTTTAGGCCCTGGGATGTCCTTCATTTTGGCTCCTATATCTTTCTGATAGAAACCATCAATCACTGAGTACCTTTCTTATCTCCTGGCACAGAAAGATATTCCAGACTCATCTTGTACCTTTCTGCCCCAGACCTGGCATCAACTGTTGTTCTAAGGAGTTTAGTACCTTTTAATATATTATATATTAGAGATGAAATCTGAGTCCATCCAGGGATTGTTTGTTGCTAATAAGATTGATAGGCTTTTGCCGTTTCCGTGAAAAGACCTAGAGAATATAGATTTTTATAAACCTGAGTTCATATTGATATTTCTAATTAATGTTTTTACTTGATATCTTGATTTTATACCTGTAATCATGAATCTTAAAATCATTAGTAAAATTTCATTATTTTTTCTACAATATAAAGAAAAAAGCTTGAGGATATCCATACTGATATTAGTAAAAACAGACTGTCTGAAGAAGTTTAAAATTTCTTTATAGTTCTTTTTTTTTAAAGGTTTTATTAATTTGAAAGAGAGAGTGAGTGTAAGAGTATGAACAGGGGGAGGGGAAGAAGCAGACTCCTCTGCTAAGCAGGGAGCCCAGTATGGGGCTCCATCCCAGGACCCTGAGATCATGACCTGATCTGAAAGTAGATATGTAACCATCTGAGCCACCCAGGCGTCCCTCATTGTAGTTCCTTTTGTTCTTACGGTGCTTCCTACCAAGAAGTACAGTAAACTTGCAGTATCCAAATAACTCCTGTAAAATAAACCCTATTTCCTGGTTATCGATTTGATATTTAATTGGGTTTGTTAGTTTTTGCTTTTTTTAGTGTATGTTTTTCTCCTTTGCCACATCTTCTCTATGGAGCAAACATTTTTATTAGTTTCTTAGTTATCATTTGTGTGTGTGTGTAAATGCACATGTGTGTTGAGAAGTTCAAATTCAAATGTGTGTAAATGCTATTTATTTTATGCAAAAAGAAAATATCTATTATACAAAAGGTAGCATACTGTATATGCTATTGTGTGTGGTCTTTTTAATTAAGAGTTTTTATTTTTATTTTATTTTTCAATTTTATTTATCTGAGAGAGAGATGAAGACTGAGATAGAGAAAGAGCATGAGCAGGGTAGAGAGAGAGGGACAAGTAGAGTCCTGGCTGAGCAGGGAGCGCCGATGCAGGGCTCTACCCCAGGACCCTGGGATCATGGCCTGAACCAAAGGCAAATGCTTAACCAACTGAGTGGGATCATGGCCTAAACCAAAGGCAGATGCTTAACCAACTGAGCCACCCAGGCACACCTCTCGGTTGTTTTTTTTTTCCTTAAAATATTTTTAGGTCTGTCCAATCAGCGTGTGGTAAAACTATGGATAAAACCTTTCAAAAAACAATCCCAAAAAGCTTTTAGTAAGTTGCTAATTATTTTTTGATTGAAAATAATACCGAAATCAACTCAGTAATGTGAAAGCAGAAAGTGAAGGAAAAAGATCTAGAAAAAGGCACTGGATTTGGTGAATTTTGGATTGTACTTGAAGATCAAATGGGGTCCAGGAGTAGGAAGGCAGAGAATTTCAGGGATGGTCTTGAAGGGAGGCTTGGGGCAGATTAACTTGGCTGTTTTGGAAGGTCCATGTGAGAAAAATCGGGAAATTCGGGAGAGGAATAATGGCACTCAGGAAGACATGAAGTCTGCCACGATCGACAAATGCATAAAAATGTAGATTGGTTGGGTTTGTTGTTGTTGTTGTTTTTAGTTTGATACAGATTCTTCTGTCGCTCAGAAGTTTGTTTTAATGCCAACTACAGTTGTAACATAAGTGAATAGAGTGGTATGCTAAATGCTGACTACTTTGATGGTAAATAAGAAGAAGCTTCTACCTTATTTCAGTATTACCAAGTCACAGATACCAAGGACTTGGACGAGATCACTGTGGTTGTCTCAACCTAATCATGTGGAATAGGGAATTGAAGCCTGAAAAGGTTAAGTCACATGTCCAAATTATACAACTGGATGGAGGTCTTAAGTCTGGCTTCCTAATTCTTAATTATGTCCACTCTTCTCTATGCTGTGGTGCCTTTTGTAACAGTGAAAAATAGGAAGTTATGTGCTATTTTTGTTTTTATTTTGATACTTGGTTTTTATCCCAAGGTAACATCAGTTCTGATTTACAAAGTCTGTGGTTTTTGTTTTTCATGTATGCAGGCCTAAATACTGTAAACATGGAATTGCTTTTTTACTTATTTTTTATTTTTTTAAATTTATTTTTTATAGGGCCCTTTTAATATACTAGGTAGAGAGATTTGAAACTCATTTTGCCATATTAATTATTTTGAGGACTTTTTTTGGAATTAATGTGTTTGCCTGTGTTTCTTAATTACACATGATGGATAAGTAAATACATTTGACAACCTTTTACTAGCATAGGTACAGTAATTTTTGTAATCAGCTAATGTTTTACAACATGTACATGTAGTTTGCATTGTTGTTTATTTCACGCATTTCCTTGACTTAAGTACTCAGATATTTATCCCAACATTATTGCTATGGGGTTTCCTGCAGAAAGACTTGAAGGCGTATACAGGAACAATATTGATGATGTAGTAAGGTAAGAACTCTTAATTTTCTGTTTCAAATATTGATGTATTCCTGCTGTATTTTCATTAAGAGAAGATTTCTAAATCTTAGAAACTTATGTGCTTTGTGTTGTAAATTCTATCTTTATTATGTTGGTACTCTATAACTGCTTTGGGTTTGTTTAATGGACTTCAGTGGGATACAACTCATTTGATAAGAACTAACCTTTGACATGATTAGGTTTCTGTGATAGGATTTCCTGGACTCCTTTTAATGCTTCTTACCAAGTTAATTCCTGGATTCTGTTACACTGTGGTTTTTGTCTTTTATTTCACAACTGGGGATTACATTTTATATCTTTGAGTGTATTCATTCATTTAAATTTATTCATCCTAAGGTAGAGATAACTGATACCATGTATTTTTTACAAAGAACAGTTTATAATCAGCATAAGTATACTAAGCATTCGAAGAAGTTTTTGGTACAGAGGATCTGGACAGGAATTGCTGGGCAAACCAGAGCCTGAGATTGTCTCTTTTATAAACTTGCATAATTTTCTAAGTGTAATTATTATCCAGCTCGAAACTATATTTCTCAAGGCTGATTTAAATAATTTTAATACATGTATAACCCAAGAGTACATGATAAAATTTTATGAGAGAAAGAAATTGTGTCTGTTGTATACTCTTAATATATTTTCTCATTTCAAAGCAAAAATACATATGTATGAAAAATTAACTGTAAATGTCGAAAAATTTAATGGCTTTAAAGTTTAAAATTTTGGATTATTTCCTTTATTCTCTTACAGAAATTTCTTTCTTGGAGACTTTCAATTTAAATATTTGATGAGAATTAGTGTTATGAATGGGAGAGCACTTTGTAAAGCATTATGCAGATGTAAAATTCTTTTATAACATATATGAGCCTATCTCTGTCCTTATGAGCTAGCCATTAGTTTTTCTAATGGTTAATTTTTAACAATTGACTTTAAACCAATGTATGTATTTACATTTTGCAGTATCGGGTTGTGTCCAGTTGGACTGTTGTATTTATATTGTTCAGAATTATTAAATCAGTATCAGTATCTACAAAAAGTACGAAAAACCGGACTACTTTTTTTAGTTTCTATTGCAATTAGAGGTACTTGGGGCGGTCAGAAGTACTGTTTAAGAACTTGAAAATAGGGAAATAAATATGTCTTCTCATGGTTAAGCAGGACACAGTTGGAAAGATGCGTAACATCACAGATTCACGAGAGCAACAGCTTGATACGGCTTAGTCAGTGATAATACACATCTACAGAAAATACAGTGGGTGATGGAAAACAGAATGATGGGTGTAAATTTTGCTTCGAGAGAGATGAAGAATCTGGAAAATGAGCAGTGCAGTCGCCAGACATGTATTCTCGCCTACAGTGCAGGAGTGTTTATCAAGCCTCCCTAGGACCTAGATGAAATACCTTGCAAGTTGATCTGTTTTATATTACTACCATATAATTCTGTATTGAACAAGTACTAATTCAACCAAATCAGATTACTACTCATGTGGAAAAATAGTATGAACACTCTGTGTTTTTGTAGGCTTTTGACAGGTTTTTGGGTCACTGTAAGAGCCTCCTCATGGTAAATTAACCTGGGATGTTGGTTTTGCATTGCTTGTTCTCTTTGCTCTCTCCTGACTGAATAACTTAAGCTGATTGATCATCTTTAAGTTACTGATAAAGTTCGGTTTCTGGATCAACACATTTCATTTTCAGACCTTAGACTGTAATATTTTCACCAAGAAAATACTGTGCTGGTAGGTTTCGATCTTTCATCTTCTGACTTGGTAACTCCTGCCTTTATGCCAATGAATTAAGATTCACACATCTAATTTGTAATCAATAACCAAAGTTGAAGTTTATTCTGTCTGCTTTAACGTATCCAGTTTATTTTATCTAGCTTTTGTCTTTTTAAATCTGTTAATTCCTTTAAAAAGGCTTACAAGTATGGTTTGTTATTTAGCCAGTAGTTGCTTTAGTCCACTGATCTTGTCACCTCTATGGCAGTAGTGGTAGCCTGTAAATAATGAATTATCCGCTGAGTAGAATAGCTATGCCGTGCCTGGTTTGTCTTGCCCTCCCCTGTTTTGTGACTGGGGGATGTATATGGCTAGTGAGGCTTTCGTTGGCTTAATTGATTACTCCACACCACTCCACTCTTCTTTTATTAGAAAAAAGGTGAACAGTGGCCTGGAAGGTAGCTGTAGCTTTTTCCTTATAAAGTAAAATAACTTCCAAGTAATTTGCCTGTCTCTGGTATGTAAATGATTGATTTCCTTGATTCGTTCCCACAATATTGGAGACAGTAGTAGTAATCAGCAGTGATTCCTTTTTGGTTCAAAGATGATAAAGTCTTGGTGAAAAGTATGTCTTTATCTTCTTACAAGTTTTCTCTTAAATGTATTTCCATTTGGATTTTCCTTTGCCCTATGTACTTAAATTGTCTTTTCTTCTCTAAATCCAGGCTTTTTTTTTCCTATGCTTTTCCCCCAAACAAGAAATACTGTGCCAGGTTCAGATTTTGTTGGTGTTGTACATCTTTACTCTGAGTAAAAGAAATTGAAATTGCAAATGCCTTTATGCTTATGTGGTATTTAACTGTTTCACGATATGGATTGTTATGGCAATGTGAAATTTTATACTTGAGGTACTCAGGTGACAAATATTTAACTTCTTTTGAGATTACCTCCTAGGATTAGAAATTAAGTTAAGAAATAAAAAGTAGGGGAGAAGTGAACCAAGTTGGAATTTTTTACTATCTCAACTGCACGTTTGGTTTAATAATCAGAACTGACAGGGTAGGACAAGGATATCTCAACAAGGGAAGTTGAAGAGCTAACTGTTCCCAGATTGTTTTTTCTTCTTTTCCTCTTATTCCTACCTTCTCTCCCCTTCCTTTACTGCCACTAAGCTCTTTCTCTGACCAGCTGATAATTTGAAACAATGTTTTATTCAGATAATTGATTATTCTTGGATATGTGTGGTAATCTTACCCCTCGGGCTAATATTGAAGTTACCCTAATTTATATGTTATCTGGTATAAATCCAAGCAGTCTTTAACAAAATGATGCATTATGTGCTTAACGGACATAGCTTAAGAACTGTTCTGTACTCAATAAATCAGACAAATGTAGGTTTAATAGAGGTGAACTGGCTTTCTTACTGCAGAACCTTTAATACACTACTGTGCCTTATAAATCTCCCTAGAGTAAAATTCAAATGCGCTGCTTTCCTTTTTTATTTCTCTTCCCCTCCCTTCCTTTCCCCTTCTCGCTTTTCTTTTGTCTGTATTAAAATAACATCTCTCTAAACAGTGCTTCTTGGAGCACAATTTGGGAAATGCTGAAAATGCAAAAGATGCATATAATAATATTTCCCCCTAGTCTGAAATCAGTAGGAATAATTTGCTTCCCCTTTTATTGGAAAGATTTAGATTCCTTTATTTGTTATAGGGAAATGCTTAGAGCTAAATCTTCTGATATATAGTGATTTAAAGAAAAAGACTTAATCCATTGTCTTATATACTGTCAGCTTTTTAATTGATATACACCCACACCCTCCAACTTTCCTGTTTTATACATTTTCTTCCCAAGGAAATTTCAAATAATCTTCTCTTAATTATATGTCGATCTCTCAGTCAGCCTTATCTATGTGTTGATATTTGAGTAAAAAGGAAGTGTTTGTCTCCCCAACATTATCATTATTAGCTATTGAGTTCAAAGAATTAAAAAGAGAGTACATAAAGGAAATTTTCACAGTAATTTAGAGAAAAGAGTATCAATTGCATTCTCTCTTTTCAACAACTTTTGACTTCTTCCTTCATACTGCCAGTCTTTTTCCTGCTTCCTTTTTTTCTCTTTATTGAGGTGAAAATTATATAACGTAAGATTGATCATTTTAAAGTGAACAATTCAGTGATATTCAGTACCTTCCCAATATTTTTTAACCACCACCTCCCAAATCCCAAAACATTTTTATCACCCAAAAAGAAAACCCTATACCCATTGGCTGCCTCCCACTTCTTTTGTTTGTCCTGTTTCCTTACAAATAGCAGAACCTTGAGGATTTGACAGTGTTTATAGTATCCGCACCAGTCTAGTTTTTGGTATTTTACTAATAGGTAGCATTTATTGTACATTTTATTTACATGTGTTGCTCTTGTGTAAGCCATTTACATGTGTCATTTTATTAAAAATCTCTACAGTTAACCTGTTCCCATTTCATATATGGTTTAAAAGAAGTTAACTTCCCCAAGTGCTGTAGCTGGTAAGTAGTGAGCTGAGGGTCAAGCCCAGTCTATCAAATTCCAAAGCTGATTTTCTTAGTAGCCATATCTATCAGAGGACAAAATGTTTTACCACATACATATATACACCATAAGTATACACCCTATATAGGCATATTCCAGAAAATTTATTTAGGATTTGAGTTTCTGGATTGAAAAGAACCATATAGTACTGAGTACAATGAATGAAAGCAGGCCAGTTATTAACCAGGCAGTTATTACAAAATTTCTTTAAGAACAACAGAAATAATGAGATTGTCTCAAATGCTTTTGGGATCATTTAGAAGGGATTAGGAATATATGTGACATCTAACATCTCAAAATCCAAGATTTAAAGATGGAATATGGAGGAGCAGTGCTTTACGAGTTCTCGTTCAGCCTAAAGTTCTGTATCTAGCCAAACCATCAGTCAGGTGCAAAAGGAGGAAAGAAAGACCTTCAAGAATAAGAAAAAAAATATGTATCCACCATGCAACATTTCTTAGAAATTACTAGACTATGTGCCCTAACAAAATAAGAGGATAAACCATGAAAGAAAAGAAAGGGGCTTTAAATTTTACCTTTCACAAAATAAAAAAATTTTTAAGAGGAGGGGCAGAAGGGGAGAGAGAGTCTTAAGCAGGCTCCATGCCCAACGCAGAGACTAATGCAGGACTCGCTCTAACAACCCTGAGGTCATGACTTGAGCTGAATCACGAGTCAGATGCTTAACCAACTGAGCCACCCAGGTGGCCCTCAACTTTACCATTTTAACCATTTCTGAGTGTATACTTCAGGGCTTAGGTACATTCACATTGTGCAGCTGTCCTCACCATCCATATCTAAAACTTTTTTTCCTCCTAGCACATTGAAACGTTGTACCCATTCAGTAGTAACTTCCGGTTCTTCCTACTCTGAGCTCTTAGCAGCCACTGTTCTACTTTCTGTGTCTGTGTATGTAACTATTCTGGGCACTTGTCTAAGTGGAGTCATGCAATCTTTTCCTTTTTGTGACTGACATAGCAAAGCATGTGACTTCATTTAGCATAAGGTCTTCAAAGTGCTCTCATGTTGTGGCCTGTCTCGCCCATGTTTTCTTCTATTGTACATAGATACCACATTCTTTTTATTCATCGTGGATGGACGCTTGAGTTGCTTCTGCCTTTTGACTGTTGTAAATGATGCTGGTATGAACATAGGTGTATCAGTATCTGTGCGTGTCCCTGCTTTCAGTTCGTCTGGTTGTACACCCAGAAATGGAGTGGCTGGGTCAAATAGTGATTCTGTGTTTAATTTTTTAGGAACTGCCATATTGTTTCTTACAACAGCTGCATCATTTTTCATTTTCCCCACCTAGTATAAATGTTCCAGTTTCTCCACATCCTCACACTTGTTATTTTCTGAACTTTTTTTTTTAAAAGAGCCATCCTAATGGATGTGAAGTGGTATCTCATTATGGTTTTTCTTCATATCTTTATTTTAAACCACCATAACTTGGAGAAGTCACCCATGTCAGTTACCGAAGCAGAGACCTGAGAAATCCCTCTCTATGAGCCTTGGTAACTGACGGCTCCTGCAAAGCCCCTTCCCCAAAAGCAAGAGGAAGAGAACAAAGCATAAAGAACCCTTATTTTAGTTAGACTCTTTCTAAGATTTTCCCATTCTTTTTATTTCTGGAATATGATAGCTGGTAATTGCTTCCATTTGCAGAGAACCAGAGCGGTGGGAAATCCATGTTAGCCACTTGGCCACTCTCATGTACCTTGGCCCAGTGTTTTTAAAAAATGAAGAAATGCTAAAAGAGGGTTTTAGAAACAGAGGTATTTTAAATGTGCACATTGGACACATCAGTACTTTTTAGCATACACCCATATAATGACTGCAATTATCTTGAGACAACTTCCAAAGTCTAAATTTGAGGCCTTATTGTCTCCCTTCTTGAAAGGACTATTAAGCACCTAGTAGATTCAGTCTTACGTTTTTCACCACCTAAGAGGAGGCCTTTCATCCCTCCCTCCCTTCCTTCCTTCTGTCCTTTTTAAAAATTTGAGTCTAGACAATATAGCTCAAGTTCCAAAGGAACCAGGAAAATGATCAGTGATTTTCAGCCTCTGGGATTCCAATTTTGTTTGATCTTTTTGCCGCATGATCTTTTTTCTTTTTAATTGAAATATAGTCGATATACGTGTTGTATTAGTTTCAGGTTTATAACATAGTGATTGGACAACTCTATGCATTATGTTATGCTTATAAATGTAACTATCATCTGTCACCATAGAATACTATTACTATATTCCCTGTGCTGTACCTTTCATTACCATGACTTATTCATTCCATAACTAAAACCTCTATCTTCTGCTCCCAATCACCCATTTTGTCCACACCTGTACCCACTTCCCATTGTATTTATGGGTCTATTTCTGCTTTTTGTTTGTGTGTTAATTTTTGTTTTTCACATTCTACATGTAAGTGAAATCATATGGTATTTGTCTTTCTATGACTGACTTACCTTGCTTAGCATAATACTTTTTACATCCATCCATGTTGCAAATGGCAGAATTCCATTCCTTTTTAATGGCTGAGTTATAGTCCTTTGTTTGTGTGTATTGATCATCTCCTTATTCATCCATCACTGGACCCTTGGGCTGCTTCCATAATTTGGGTATTATAAATAATGCTACAGTAAACATAGGGGTGCATGCATCATTTTGAATTAATGTTTCTGTTTTCTTTGGTTAGATATACCTAGTAGTGGAATTACCGGATCATAGGGCAGTTCTACCTTTAATTTTTTGAGGAACCTCCATACTCTTTTCATAGTGGCTGCACCAATTCACATTCCCACTACCAGTAGATAAGGGTTCCTTTTTCTCCACATCCTACCAACACTTATTTCTTGTCTTTTGGCTTCTAGACATTTTGGTAGTGGTAAGATGGTGACCTCAGTGCGGTTTTAATTTGCAATTCCATAATGATTAGTGATGTTGAGCATCTTTTCATGGGCTTATTGACCATTTATGTATGTATCTTCTTTGGAGAAATGTCTGTTTGAGTTTTTGTTGTTGAGTTCTAGGAGTTCCTTATATATTCTGGATATTAATCCCTCATCAGATATGTGAGCTACAAACATTTTCTCCCATTCTTTGGGTTGCTTTTTTGCTTTGTTGATAGTGTCCTTTGATGGACAAAAAGTTAAAAGTTTGATGCTGTCCAATTTAGCTGTTTTTTGTTGACTGCCTTTGGTGACACATCCAAAAAATATATTGCTACATTGGTATTATGAAGCTTTTCTCTTACATTTTCTTTTAAGAATTTTATAGTGTTTGGTCTTTTTTGTTTAGATCATTAATCCATTTTGAGTAGTTCTTATATATGGTGTAAGATAAGCTGCCCCTATACATACATAGTCTCCTTCACTATCTTTGCCTTCTACCAGAGTGGTATATTTGTTACAGTTGATGAACCTGTACTGACATCATTATCATAGAAAATCCGTAATTTCCATTAGGAATCACTCTTGGTGTTGTATGTCATACGGGCTTGGACAGATTCTGATGACATGTATCCACTGTCATAGTGACACACAGGGTGGCTTCCCTGGTCTAACAGTAGTCTGCACTCTGCCTGTTTGTCCCTCTCCACCCACCCCAGCTGCTGGCAACTGCTGATTTTTTTTTCTAAAGATTTTATTTATCTGTCAGAGAGAGAGAGATCACAAGTAGGCAGAGAGGCAGGCAGAGAGAGCAGAGGAAACAGGCTCCCGCTGAGCAGAGAGCCTGATGTGGGCCTTGATCCCAGGATCCTGGGATCATGACTTGAGCCGAAGGCAGAGGCTTTAACCCACTGAGCCACCCAGGCGCCCTGCTGATTTTTTTTTTTTTAAACTGTCTCCATACTTATGACTTTTCTAGACTATCAGATAAGTGAAACCATCCAGTATGTAGCATACAAAAATTCTGATACTATACGATATGGCAATATATGAAAAACCCACAACATGCAAGATGGTGTGGTTGTTGGTTTCTTACAAAGCTAAACATACTCCATAAAATCAAGTGGTTGCATCCCTTTGGGTAGTTACTCAAAAGAGTTGAGAACTTATATTCACATAAGAATGGATGTCATGTCTTAAATGCCTAGCTCCTAAAAGAGGAAAAAGGGGGGAAATGAAGGAAAAAAAATAGGCTCTGGATCCTTAAGTCCCCTGGAAGCTTTTTCCATCCTTGGGGGTTTCAGCAATGGTGGCCTGCTTCTGTGTGTGCAGGTCTGTAATCAGAAGCAGCAGTCAGTGATCAGAACACAGATCTGTGATATTTGGAGGACAAGGTCCCATAAGCTGGTGTAGGCTGTGCTAGGAATATGTGTAGGGCTGCCTGCTGGGAGGTGAGGGGCACTGGGGGTGGGTAGCTGCTACCATACTGGGAATTGAAATTGACTGAAATTAACTATGATTTACTGTCTAAGCCTTCCCCTAGAAGCTGCAAGCTTTTGAATAGACTCCAGGGTTCCAGAATAGTTAAACTAGTCAGTTTATGCCAGTACAATTTTTGTTTAGGTGGGGAAATGGATTCCTGGTGACTCCTACTCTGCCATCTTCCCTCAACTAATTTCTTATTACCAGTTTTTTTGATATCTTTTGAAGTACATGTTTATATATTCTTTTGACAAAAATAATTTAAAAATGCACTTTGGCAGCTGATTTAGGACTGGTTCATAGGAAATCTTTGAGGAAAGTAAAGACTTCTAAAAATTAAAGACTGTTTATTCTCACAGCTGTCTTTATTGGATTCAGATTTTTATATATTGAAATTAGTTGAAGTAAGGTATAATTTGTCTTAGAAAGCCTTGTAACTAGATTTTCCACATTTTGAGGGTATTACCTCATTGCTCTTGTCTTAAGTTTTTAGTCTACTTTCTAAGTATCTATAGTTATACTTTCCCATTGCCTTTGGAAAGTGTTGTTTTCTTGCTTTTTTCCGCTTTTTCATTGTATCAAATTTATAAGGCAAGGAGCCAATTGTGGGCATGAAATCCTTGGGAGGAGAGAGGAGGAAGTGGGAGGGGCAGCCATGGTGAATGTTTTCCTAAGTAATATTCAAGTTCTTTGAGAGAACTTACCCTCCCTCCTTTTTAAAAATGCCATGATATTTTTCTTTTAAATAGATTGTTTATTCTCCTGCCAGTCTCACTGTTGCCCAAAGTGCTAGATAAGAAATTGTAAAGTTCACATTATTAAAGGGAGCACAAAAAGTATTTTACCAACCCTCACTCAAACAAAACAAAACAAAACCCCCCCAAAACAAAATGAAACAGAGCAACTATAGGAAAACACATAAAAGAACAGAGTCAGGGTTCTTGGGGTGCACATGACAGAAAGCAGCTCTAATTAACATAAGCAGAAAAGAATTTTTAAAAAATGTTAGATAACTCATAGCTAGAGAACCAGGCTTGGAAATTTTGCAGAAGCTCAGGGAAGCAAGGCATGGTCAAGAGGTTACAATTAGGCAGTCTTTACTTAGGACCTTGCTGCTTGGATACTTGTTATCCCAAGTACTGCTGCCATGACTGGATGTTGGTGACTTTGCTTGTAGGCTTTCAGCTCTTCTGGAGCTCTCTTCCAGTCATCTGACTCCTCTGCACCTTGCTTTCACCACCTAGGATTCAGTGTCCAGAACGGGAGGACCTAATGGGCTTTAGGCTTGCACACATGATGAGAAAGATGAGGAAGGGAGTATTTGCTTCTCACCTCTTGAAATTCTCTCCAGATTAGAATGGTTTTGGATGCTGAGCGGCCTAAAAAGGACTAATACCTCCTACAAATTATCCTCAGGCTCTCTTCCCAAAGATACCTATAATTAAAACTTTCTTACTCTTTAAGAAATTATTTTCATGTTATATCCACTTTTTAAGAAAAACAGATGGGAACATACTGCCTACTTTTCTGCATCTTGCTTTTTTTTTCATTTAACATACTTAGGAATTTTCCATACTGGCATGGAGATGGAACTGATTTTGTTATTGGCTTTTATTCCATTTTATGATCATTCCAGAATAAACAGTCCCCTCTGATGCACATTTAGGTTATTTCTTGTTTATTACTATTGAAAATAGCCCTCTAATAAACATTTTCACACATGAAGCTTGGTGACCTTTTACAAGTATTTACTGAAGGTAAATTCTTAGCAGTGGAATTGCTGAGACCAATGAATCCATGGATTAAACTTTTGCCTTCAAAAACAGTTTAATTTTGTATTCTCACCAACAGGTATGAGAGTGTCTTTCCCCCTTCACAGTCTTGGCAAACTGAATATTATCAAGCTTAAACTTTTTGCAGTTTGTTGGGTAATTTGAGTTTTTACTGCATTTCTTTAATTGTGAGATTAAGGAGCTTAATGATGTTTATTGGTCATATTTTTTCTCTTCAATTTATCTTTATTTTTAAATTTTTCTTTAATTAAAAATTTTTTTTCCTTAATGATTTTTATGAACTCTTCAAAAAATAAAGAAGTTAGTGGAATTCTTTGTTGAGACAATTTTATAATGTCCCACCTTGCTGGTCTTTTGAATTTTATGACTGTGAGATTCAGGTGAAGCTATTAAAAAGAGCTTGACGGATTATCTCTGTTTCAAATTATTGATTGCTAACTGTCTGCTTTGCTAATATGTATAGTCATGGAATGTCAGAGAGTTTGTTGCTGATAGTTATTTGTTCAGGAGTATTCTTTAAGAAATAACCTTGCTTAAATAGCAATGAAACACCTTTAATCCAGAAAAACATCATGCATCCACCACTCTTGATTTATTGAATCAGAGCAAACATTGTCTTGGACAGAGATGATGGGAGTGAAAAGGAATTTAGTGGCTCCTAATCCAATCCTTTCTTTTCGTTTTCTC